>JAQZBX010009254.1:0-46435 GCA_029593785.1 Cabassous unicinctus
TAAGTATAGAACAACCATGTGGCCAGGCAATCCCAGTATTTAGTATATACCCAAAAGAATTGAAAGCAGGGACTCAAATATTTGCACCCCATAGCAGCATTATTCACAGTTTCCAAAAGATGGAAGCAACCCAAGTGTCCATCAACCAATAAATGGAGAAATAAAGTGTGGTGTATACATACAATGGAATATTATTCAACTGTAAAAATGAATGAAGTCCTGATACATATGACAAAATGGATGAACCTGGAAGACATCATGTTTAGTGATATAAGCCAGACAAAAAAGGACAAATATTGTATGATCTCACTGAATGAAACAATTAGAATAAGCAGACATAGAGTCAGAATCTAGAATATGGGTTACCAGGGCCTGGGGTGGGGATAGGGAATGGGAAGTTAAGGCTTTAAATGCACAGCGTTCCTATTTGGAATGATGGAAATGTTTTGGTAATGGATGGTGGTGATAGTAGCACAACATTGTGGATGTAATTAACAGCACTGAAATATATATCTGAATGTGATTAAAAGGTGAAATGTTTGATTGTATATATAGTAACAGAATAATTTTAAAAAAAAAAATTCATGGAACTACACTACAAAAATAGTGAACCCTAAGTTAAACCATGGACTTTAATTAATATTACACTTATAAAAAGTGTGCTGTCATCAGTTGTAACCAATGTTCCACACCAAAGCAAGTCGTTGTTGGTGGGATGGTGTATGGGAGTCCTGTATTTTGTCCATGATTCTTCTGTAAACCCATATCTCTAATCAAGAAAAAATATATAGCATAAGTAACTTCCCAAATTAAAAATCTATAGATAACATATAGGAGCTTTTAAAAAAAGACTGCAAATAAAGTCTCCTCCTGCTTGTCTTTTCACTTTATAACCACAGAGTCTGCTGAGGACTTAGGAAATGTGATAAGTTGAGTAGCATCCTGTTCTTTATCAGAGTGTGCTTCCCATCCTACTATATCAGTGAATGCAAGGTGGCTGCCCTCAAATAAATTTTAGTCTGCAGATATATTTTCTTTTGACCATATCTCTTTTTAAAAATTATATCACTTTCCAACATTTAAAACATCAGTTTCCAAATTTTTAAAATTTGATTTCCAGCTCTTTAATTGGGAACACATTTCCATCAATAATCAGAAGACTGATGTGAGGTTTGCCTCTTCAGTTTTTGGGAAGTCCCTTCATTCTCTATTTTATTACCTGCCCCCATCTGTTCATTAATGGCCCCAAAGGCATTTGTGTTTCTACTCCCTGACACTTTCCCCTGACACTTTGTTGCTCAAATCACTGACATCCAGCAATCTTTTTATAATGGCCTGTAGGATGGAACTGCATAGGACGGCTTATTCATAGAAATTATGATGTTCATGAACAGCTGATTCTGTTAATTAGTGTTTATAATAACTGATCTACTCTAAAATATGCAAACCCTGGTTGAAAGGAAATCTTGCAATCAGGTGATTTCTGACTCATATTTTTAGTATGATTAATTATAAAAAGTATTTTAAAAATCTATTCAGTATTATCTAGGCTGCTCAAGAAACAAATAATGCTGTGACCTGAATGGATTGAAAATTTAAAAATGGGATATGAAGGTTGCAATTTAGGGGATCATTTAAGAAACTGGAACTGAGAGAAAAAGTATTAAAAGGCAGTCAGAATGCTGGGCACTCTGGGTTCTCTTTATCACTGTCTCAAAATATTTCTGCTACTTAGTGCACTTGTTATAAAGCCTCTTGTTCTGTCACTCTTTTTTCAGTTAATTTCCCTCCTAATTTTAACCTTCATATTGCCACATAATGGCCACCCCAGCCTGTGACGCTTATCAGCCACTGACGGTTAAATCATGTTCCCCATAAAGTTTTCTGGGTATGAACCACTTTCGTAAATAAGTGTTATTTGTTAAGGTGAATTAGAGTGTGGATGTGAACCCATTTGCAAATAAGATCTTCGAAGATGTGGGTGAATTAATCCAACATAGATAAAGTCCTCATAAGCAACGGACATGGAAGTGGAAACCAGAGGAGGGGACAGAAAGAGACAGATTGTCGTGCAGTGGAAAGAGAAATTGGGCTACACTGAAATGCTACAAACTTCAGAGAAAACATGGGCAGGCAATAGATTGATTTTGGACTCCTAGCCTCCAGAACTGTGAGACAATAAATTCTTGTTGTCTAAGCCAACCAGTTTGTGGTATTTATTTTAGCAGCCCCAGCAAAATAAGCCAGCCACCATTGATTGGTTCTCTGAGACAGAACTCTGATTGTTCTATATCATCTTTTGAAACCAGCCATGGAAACATGTACACATGTACAATAAGTCATTGTACAGCTTCTAGATTGGCAGCTTTTGGATATGTGCACTTCTTGTCCAGTCCATCACAGCCAATGAAATGTTAGTATCTCATAATCATTACCATTGTCATTTCTTAGCATCATTATTGACATCATTGTTTACACTTGTTGAATGCTTACTACATATCTGAACACTATTTAGACATGATTCATTTGATCCCAATAACAACTTATGAGGCAGACACTAATCTGGCCATGTTTTATGGATGAGGAAAGTGCGCATGGTTGTCCATACTCAGCAGGGACTTGAAGGCAAAAGCAACTTCTCTTACAACTAGCTGAGGGTGGAACAGGTGATAATCGACATGTCTAGAACAAATGATTTTCTCTTTGGGCTTGCAAAATGGGAGGTTCACAGAGAATTACAAGTTAATCCCTTCATTGAGAAATTACTAAACATGGTTTGCAATTTGCTTTGCTTGCACAGTTGTGCATCTCTCTAAGTGTTTTACAGGCTGGTATAGTCAGCAGTCAGGAAAGGACAAATCCAGGGTCAGATTTTAAAGTATAGAAAGCTTTTTGCTCCTTTCCCTCTTTCTAAACTCCCAGATCTTAAGAAACTCCTATCTTTCTAGTGCTCCCTTTTCCTTGGTCTCTGATGTTGCTAGCTCCTCACAGGTGAACCCATTATTTCCCTCCTCTGAAGACTCAATCTTCCCCCTCAGTTTTATACCACAGTGTGAACACAGGACTTGAGAGGGTCAGGCTATAGCCAGACTGGGGAGATATTTGAGAATGAAAGTTTGCTGCCCAACTTGAGACATCTGGGTAGTCTGGTGAGGTTTTGTGCAGACTTGATGGCTAAATGCCAGTCACAGCTCTCCTGATGAATTATAGGAATAAAGGTCAGCTCACAGTTGGTGACCAACAGCCACATCCAAGTCAAATGGCAGCACAATGGATGATACAAACACATATCGGTGTTCTAATGGGAAAAACTAAGTAGCGGGAGTTACATTGGAAGCTAGAGGGAGCTTTGGGGAGAGTGGACAAAGTGGAACAAACTTTATTGACTTTTTGCCTTATAACCACCTTCTCCTGGGATGTTGTGAATCCATCTCTACATATCACAGACTTCTTGAAGACATCTACATGCCTGAGGATTCCTGAAAATCATGTTCCCTAGATTTCCTGCCACTGTGTGGTCCCAGTAGAACTCTGCTTCCTTCCTTCCTGCCTGCCTGCCTTTCTTTCTTCCTGGAACAGACAGTTATTAAGTCCTGGCAAGCAGTTATTTCAGAGGGAGTTGGAGCCGGTCTGAGTCTTACTCAGTAGGCTTATAGAGGCTGGGAGGTACATTTTCTTCTAATGGTGGTTCTAGGTCAAGCTTGGCCTGATGACCAAAATTACAACAGGTAAACATTGGCAATAGAAATTCCAATGGGACTTTTAATTTATTGTCTGTCTTTATCTCTGGCATGTGAACTCCTGGGGGTAGAACATGTGAATATTTTATTCACTACTGGATCGCCAGCATCTGGAAAGTACCTGGTACATGGTTTCATTGTGGACTCATTATACTTACTGCCCAACTCCCAAGATGTTCTTTTCTTTCAGAATCTTGGTGTCTTCATGCTGTTTTCTTCTTACCCTTATCTTAACCAGTCATTAGAAAATACTCTGATATCAGTTATATATACCTTAATGGGAATTTAAATCACTGTGCTACCTTTCCCAGGGAAATTACCATTTTTACTCCTGAGTTTGAAAAAGTTGAATGAAAGTGGTTTTCTCCTATTAACAAAATGAGAAAAGTCAGGATATAAATGAAGGAACGACTAGGGAGAAAGCTTGTCTAAATGTACATCTACTTTATGACATGTAAGGCTGGCCTTCATCCAGTGTTTCCCCTGGTTTTAATTAGAAGCAAAACGTACCCCCACACCTTCTAAAAATGCTCAAGGGTAATGCAGAACTAAGCTGCCTCTTCATAATACTCCAAAGCTTAAATTTCCTTATTGCAGCTGTTTTCCAGTAGTTCTTTATTAGCACAGTGTCAGCTTCCAATAAGGAGAGGACGCATGCAGCAGCAGAGCAGGCCATAGGGAGACAGGAAGCTGGCAATCGGTGGACCATTCTCACCAAGGGGACATTGGTAGGAAAAGAGTCCAAAATAAACTTAAATAGATGAAAAGGGCTGTGTCTGCCATTGCCTCATATTGAAGTTAGGGCAGAGCACACCTATTTATTCCTGATAATTTAAGACCTCATTAACTAGATAACTGCTTAGGGCAAATTAATCCTGTTGAAAGAGAAAATACCCATCAATGCATTTAATAAGTATGTATCTATTATTAGAATCTTTATGTTTTATGTTCTGTGTAGGGTGTAGACAGAGACCTTGCTCTCTAAATGATCAGGAAAATGTTTTTGTGCATGTTTGAGTCAGACTAAAAAGTGTCCAAATATGTACTAATGGCAACCCAGGCTCTAAAAATAAACTCTGTGTCTGTTACTTCACAATGCTGGCTTCATTGAGAGTCTAGTTTACATGGTTTTTCCATGCCCAGAAAAAAAAGAGGTGTGGTTCTTACTGCAAACACTTTTGAAAATCTATCTGATGATTTTATAGGACCCATAAAGCACGTAAAGATGACTCATACATTACTGGCTTCAGGATAACTGACATGATTGCAGTGATTGTTTTTTAACTTCCTACAGATGTTGGAAAATTACAAGTCTAGTGCTTAGTAAAAGTATTACTCTACCTACGCCTGGCTTCTGCCATTATTTTAATGAATGGAATTCTTTAAAAACTTGGAATTGTGCATATTTGGTTTCTTTAGGCAACAATTAAGATTAATTAATTGATTGTGCAAAGCTCCAGAAAATTGAAACCAAGTTGCTGTATTTCATGAACTTCTATTAAAAGCAAACAAAGTTCCTTTTTCATTTTCTGCTTTCATTGCCCCTTTTCCTTGTGTATTTTATTAAAATATGGATAATGATGCTTATTTGGGGGTGGTTGGGATGAAGAGAATAGGGTAAATTTTCCAATGTTTCAACAGTTTCTTACAGAAACACATTCTGTAAAACATACCAGAAGTGATACAGTCCACCTTGTTCAGGTTTCTTTCTCCTACAACCCCATCTTCACACTTCATGTATGGAAAACTGAGGCCCAGAAATGTCAAGTGGCTTACTAAGGCTACACCTCTACAGCAAAAAGAATAAAGACTGGGACCTATTCTCTCCAGATTTCTGGTTCAGTGCTCTTGTCACTTAGAATGATGGTGGGAGGGGGATTACTACGTATGCGCCAAACATGTAGCAAATTCCTTTACATCTTTACACAATGTATAACATTTTATAGCAAAGCCCATAGAAAGTTTACATAAAGGAGGAAGGACTGAGCCTATCATGTGGAACAAAAATAAAATATGAAAACATATTTTATGCATAATATTTTGCTGTTGTGTAAGGACAATCTTGCAGAGGGTAGAATGGTTGGCCAGGACTTATTGGCAGTTGAGGAATTGACCTGGCCCTGGATCATCTCCCTACTAGTGAAATCTATGCCAAAGCAAGCATTTTTAATGGCTATTTCCCAGGCCCAGAAAGCTAAGCCTACTTTCTATTCAAGCCATGGAACTATCTAGATTCTTCTTTCAAAGTAACCAAAACTAACACTGGATAAATTAAGTCCAAAAAGAATTTCCCTAAAATTGGGTACTCACAGAATTTCCATAAAGACTGGACTATTATGCTCAGAAAACAGGCTGGAACCAAGAAAGGCACCAGGAACACAGCTAAAATTATACCTCAAGAACCATTAGGATGGACATTATGGCCACAGCTGCAGGATGACAGATGCTGCCCCTTCCAAAGTTGGACATTGTCTGCCATTGGCACCACCACGACTAGCTGCCACTAGAACTTATTGTCTCTGCTCCCTGCACTGAGGCAAAATCTTCTTTATCCCTGAATCTTTGCATCACTTGGTCTAGAGTGGATTCCTGAGAGCATCTGCCTGACAATATCAAGGTTACATGCCTTTATACTAACTGTTGGGATGTAGGCAAAATCACCTGTTGATGTTTTCAACTTTCACCCATGTAATTACTTGTATTAGGACTTCATTCTTTTTTACAGCCGAACAATATTCCATTGTGTGTATATACCACATTTTGTTTATCTATTCATAAGTTGATGGACACTTGTTTGCTTCCATCTTTTGGCAATTGTGAATACTGTCGCTATGAACATTGGTGTGCAAATACCTGTTCAAGTCCCTGCTTTTAAATCTTTTAGGTATATTCCTAGAAGTGGGATATCCGGGTCACACAGTAATTCTACACTTAATTTTCTGAGGAACTGCCAAACTCTTCCACAGCAGCTGCACCTGTTACATTCCCACCAACAATGAATGTGTCTTCCTATTTCTTCAAATCCTCTCCAACACTTGTAATTTTCTGTTGTTGTGTTTTTTAAAAATAGTAGCTATTCTAGTGGGTGTAAAATGGTTATCTCATTCTGGTTTTGATTTGCATTTCCCTAAAGCTAATGATGTTGAAGATCTTTTCATGTGAATTTTGGCCTTTTGTATATGTCCTTTGGAGAAATGTCTATTCAGGCTTGTGTCCATTATTTAATTGGGTTCTTTGTCTTTTGGTTGTTAAGTTGAAAGATTTCTTTATATATTCTGTACATTAAACCCCTCTCGGGTATGTGCTTTCCAAATATTTTCTTCCATTATGTAGTTTGTTGGTTTACTGTCAAAACAAAGTCATTAGATACAGAAAAGTTTTTAATTTTGATGAGGTCCCATGGTATATAATTCTTTTAATATGGTGTTGGATTCATTTTACTAATATTTTTGAGGATATTTGCATCTATTCTCATAAAAGATATTGGTCTCTAATTTTATTTTCCTGAGGCATCTTTATCTTGGTTTGTTATGAGGGTGATGTTGGCCTCATATTATGAACTCAGGAATGTTCCTCCTCTTCAATATTTTGGAAGAGTTTGAGTAGGATTTGGTGTTAATTCCTCTTGGGATGTTTGGAAAAATTCCCCTGTGGAGACATCTGGTGCTAGGCTTTTCTTTGTTGGGAGGCTTTTGATTACTGATTCAATCTCCCTACTAGTAATTGGTTTGTTAAGATCTTCTAGTCTCTTCTTTAGTAGTGTAGTCAGTTTGTGTGTTTCTAAGAATTGGTCCATTTAAACTAGGTTTATCTCATTTGTGGGCATCAGTTTTTCAGATTATCCTCTTAGAATCTTTTTTTGTTACAATGGGGTTGGTAATAATGTCCCCTTTTTCATTTATGATTTTAGTTATTTGTCCTCTCTTTTTTCCTTCATCAGTCTGGATAAAGATTTGTACTTTTTTTTTAATCTTTCAAAAGAATCAACTTTTGGTTTTGTTGATTTTCTCTATTATTTTTTACTCTATTTCATTTCTCTCTCCTCTAATCTTTGTTATTTCCTTCATTCTCCTCCTTTGTTCTTATTTTTCTCTTCTTTTTCCTGGTCTTCCAGTTTTATGGTTACATTTTTGGTTTGAAATCTTTCTTCTTTTGAAATGTAATCATTTAGAACTATTAATTTCCCTCTGAGTACTGCCTTTGCTGCATCCCTTGTTTTGTTATGTTGCATTTTCATTTTTATTTCCTTCAAGATATTTCTTAATTTCCCTTATGATTTCTTCTTTAACCCATTGGTTTTTCAAGAGTATATTGTTTAATATCCACATATTTGTGAATTTTCTATTCCTCCCTCTGTTACTGATTTCTAGCATCAATCCATTGTGGTCAGAGAAATTACATTTTATGGTTTCAATATTTTTGAATTTATTGAGACTTCTTTTGTGATCTAAGATTCAGTCTGTCTTAGAGAATTATCCATGAGCACTCAAAAAGAATGACTACACTGTTGTTGTTGGGAGAAGTATTCTGTATATGTCTATTAGGTGTATTTGGTTTAGCCTATCATTCAACTCTTCATTTTCCTATTGGATCTTCTGTCTAAATGTTCTATCCTTTATTGAAAGTCATTTATTAAAGTCTTCTATTAATGTGTATTGTCTATTTTTCCCTTCTTATTTGTCAATATTTGCTTCATGTATTTGGGGGAATTGATATTAGGTGAATATATATTTATAATGATTACATCTTCTTATTGAATTGACCCCTTTATCAGTATATAATGAACTAATTTGACTCTTATAACTCTTTTTATCTTGAAGTTGGTTTTATCTGTTATTAGTGTGCCTATCATACCTTCCCTTGTTAACTACTTGCATGGTATATTTTTTCCATCCTTTCATTTTCAACCTATTTATGTCTTTGAATTTAAAGTGAGTCTCTTTTTAACAGCATACTGTTGGGTCATGCTTCTTTATCCATTCTACTAATCTCTGCCTTTTGATTGGAGAGTTTAATCCATTTATATTAAAATTCACTACTAATAATGCAAGGCTTTCTTCTGCCATTTTGCTATTTAGTCTTTGTAAGTCTTATATCTTTTTTACTCTCAATTCTTCTGTTAATGTGTACTTTTATATTTATTTGATTTTGTGTATAGTATCAGATATCCACATAGAAATGAGTCCCTTCTCATTTTTATCTCGATTTTTTTTCACATATTTTCCTGTGGTTACCATGGCATTAAAATTTAACATCCTAAATATTGATCAGTCATATTTGGTCTGGTACCAACTTGACTTCAATAGCATACACATAAATTGTTCCTGTATTTCTTCATTTTTCCACCTATTTTGTACTTGTACTTACAAATTATATCTTTATACATTGTATGTTCAAACCCATAGATTGATCATTACTTTATATTCATTGCATTTTAGCACCTGTAGGAAGAATTGGAGTTATATATGAAAAAATAAAACAGTATAATAGTACTAGCATTTATAATTACCCAAATGGTTACCTTTACTGCACTTTTTATTTCCTTATGCTGTTTTGAACCACTGTCTAGTGTCCTTTCCTTTCGGTCTGAAAAGCTTCCTTTAGCATTGCTTGTAGGGGATGTCTAGTGGTGATGAACTTCCTTAGCATCTGTTTATCTGGGAATGTCTTAATTTTTCCCTCATTTTTGTAAGAAAGTATCACTAGGTATAAAATTCTTGGTTGGCAATTGTTGTCTTTTTCTTTAAGATTTATTTTATTTATTAATTTCTCCCCACCCCCTCATTGTCTGCATATGCTGTCTGTTCATTGTGTGCGCCTCTTCCTTTTAGGAGGCACCGGAACTGAACCCGGGATCTCCCATGTGGGAGGGAGGTGCTCATTCACCTGAGCCATCGCCACTCCCTGCTCTGTTGTGTCTCTCATTATGTTTTCCTCCTTGTGTCTCTTGTTGCATCAGCTCCCTGCATCAGCCCATCACGCCAGCTCACTGTCCCACTTATCCTCTTCAGGAGGCACCAGGAACAGAACCCAGGACCTCCCATGTGGTAGGTGGGAGCTCAACTGCTTAAGCCACATCTGTTTCCCAGCAATTGTTTTCTTTTGGCACTTTAAATATTTCAATCCCTGCCTTCTTGTTACCATGGTTTCTGATGAGAAGTTAGCACATAAACTAATTGGAACATTTTTGTATGAAACACATTGCTTTCCTCTTGCAGTTTTCAGGACTTGTTCCTTGTCCTTTCCATTCAACATTTTGATTAGTATGTGATGGGACATATTTTTTTTCCAAGTATCCTGTTTGGTGTTCTCTGGGCTTCTTGGATGTGCATATTCACATCTTTTGCTGAGTTTGGGAGGTTTTCTCTCATTATTTCCTTTTATGGTCCTTCTGCTCATTTGTCTCTTTCTTCTCCTTCTGGTACTCCTACAATGCACATATTGGTATGCTTGACTGTGTTCCAGAGGTCTCTTAGACTATTTTTGGTTTTTATAATTCTTTTTACTTTTGGCTTCTCATCCCCTGACTCATTTCAATTGTCTTGTCTTCAAGTTTGCTGATTATTTCTTCTGCCAGTTCTAATGTGCTCTTGAAACCCTCCTGGGAATTTTTCATTTCTGTTATTGTGGTTTTCAAACCCAGTAGTTCTGTTTGGTTCAGTTTTAAAACTTCTCTTTATTGAGATTCTCATATTTTGCATTCATTGTTTTCCTGATATCCTTCAGCTCTTTTTTCTGTATTTTCCATCTTCATTTCCTTGAGTCTATTGAAGATCATTTTTTACAGTCTTTGTCTGGTATGTCCACAGTCTGATTTTCTTCATTGATGTTTTCTAGACTTTTAATTCTTCTCCTTTGAATGGACCATCATCTCCTCTTTCATTTTTTGTCTTATAATCTTATGTTGTACAAATGTAACATTTTAGCATTTTGTCTCTAGGATTTCTTTCTTGAGGTTTCCCTTTCTTGAATCTATATCCAGCTGGTAATATGATATTGATATTCTTAAGTGTCAGGAGCTAACTTAACCAAGCAAACCTAAATTAAAAAAAAACACCTTTCACCATCTTGCAAATTGGCTTTGTATTGGCTAATATTCTTAGAGTTTAACCCACCTATCAGGAAGGTCAGCCCAAGGTGAATGCAAAGTGCCAGGGTCCTCCCTGTCTTTTCTGGGCCTGAGTCTTGCACTTACTAGTGGCCTTAAGATTTACTCTGTTTACAGGAATTTGAATGCCCCCTCTACTTCCCAAGAAATGGATCTTCTCCCTCTCCCCGAGGTTCCACTGCAGAACTTAGAGCAGGTTAGCCTTTGCCCCACTTCATTTGTTTCTTATATTGCTTTCTCTGTCTCATGCTACTTTTCCCTGTAAGGCAAATTATGAGAGGGAGAGGCACACCAGAGAAGAGTTTCCCAAGTCAGTCTTTCCCTGCCAGAATAAGGCCAGGGACCCGCAATAGGAGTGCCAGCTGGCTCCAAACTGCCCTTGGAGGGAATGACGGAGGGACTAGGGAGGGCACCAGGAGCTCCTTCCATGGCTACCCAAAAAAGTGTTTTCTTGCCTTGGCACCTTCCCAGCAAATGCCACCCTGCAACTCCCTTCCTCAGCTCTGAGGAAGCATTCTGTCTTTAATTCTCCTCTGCCAGCTATGTCTGGTTGGGTTGGAACAATGACTTCCCTCAGAGCTGGACCCTGAGTGTTCAAAGTAGCTAATCAAAAGCAGTAATGAGCAATTGGGTTGCTCCCTCTTCCCCCACCCCTTAGATCCTGGGGAACTAGGTTTTTATGTCCCTTTCTGAAACCAGCAAGCTACACAGGGGTTGAAATGCATGGCTGCCTACCACAAGAGTAGGGGATGGGTGTCGGGAACCACTGCCTGGAGAGAGCAACTGACTGGTATTTACCAAAATTTATCAACATCCTCTTCCCGCTTTTCCCTGGATGCTGCACAGTGTTTTACTGTGCTCCAGAATTTTGACATGCTTAACTCAGCCAGTTTCTGCCTGTTTAATAGTTGGTCTTGTGAAGAGACTGATTCCTGGAGTTTCCTACTACATCTTCCCACAATTCCCTATTTTATTGTTCTGCACATCAGGAGTAATGTGTAATTCCACACCCATTGTCATACCTAAAGGGAAATTTGGCCACTTTTAAACAGCATCTATATAATAAATAGTTAAAATGATAAAAAAAAAAAAAACAGAAGAAGACGCGTAAATCAATGACTTTAAAACCAAAAATGTCTTCCCAAAATTAAAACCAAATCTAAAACTGCCTAGTTGTATTACCTTGAACAGGTCACTTCACCTCTCTGATTTCTGATCTGGTTTCATCATCTTAGAAATAAGGGGCTTGGAGAAAGTGATCTTAAGGTCCCTATTTGCTGTGATATTCTCTAACTCAAAAACAAAATGTCAAAGGAGGGAAGCGAGTAGCTAAGTCCTGTGGTTCTGTCAACCATATCCCAACTGGAAGAAATAATCATGAGGTTGAAAGATTTGTGAGGACAGACAAGAAAGAATCCAAGGTTAATTTTCATCACTCATGTTCTGATGTGGAAAGGAAAAGTATTTCAAAACTTCAGATCAAGGGATAACATATTTCTGTCACCAGCAGAACATCATTTGCTGGAAAGGCAATTGGAGTATCCAATTTGGATTTGTTGGTGAGAACTTATTCTGGTGAAGAAAAGTAGATACAAGAACATTTGGTAAATCAGGACCATGTTTATATCTACATCAAGATCCTCACAGTTGTTATTGGTGTTATTGGCCTTGTCTGGCAGGTTTTGATTTCTAATGCCTAACTTGCCAGCTATTTGCTATAATCTGAGACATTTTTTTCCAATTCTAAGAAGCCTCTGAAGATGGATAGAAATAAAGGTTTCTTGAAATTGGTTTAAATATCCACAAGTTTACTTTAAATGTGAGTAATATTATATAACAGAGTACTTGGTTATGACATAATATTAAAGGCATCTTGTCTGTGTTCATCTTTCATTGTTTACTGCAAGAATCCTATGATTCTCGTGAGTGTTATGTTTTTTATAGTGCATGATTTGGAAGACTGGACTCTTTAAGTTCAATTCTGATTCAAATCCTGAAAAAAGTTTGCCCTTAGAAGCATCTTCCTATAGGTAAGACAAAGTGACTAAAATGAAGTCAGCCTTATTGACAATCCTTGCCACTTCCCTCTTTTAAAAAGCTAACCAAATCAGACTCACAGTTACTGAGGAGTCCTTCATCATCAGGGAGCAGGGTGAATAACTTTCACATCTCTATAGTAGTTATGGAGCTGACTTCTGAACAATGAGTTTTTTATAAACAAATCTTTGGATAGTCCTATAGTTTTTATTTTCTGACAAAAACACCTTTCATCCCTATCATCAAAGCATATTTCACTACGACTTCCCCTCCCCAATGTGAAATTCACATATTGGAGCAATCAATCAATATATAAGAGTCTTAGGATGTATCCAAGATCATGCATTTGCATATCTATTATCAGTTCCATAGTACTGCATATACTAATTATCTTCATAGGAGAAAATCCTGGAATATGGTGCAATGTATACAAAGGATGATTTGTAGACATATCAGCAATAAAAAATTTGCAAAGATTGCACATCAGTTTGAAGTAGGAATATTTTACAGACCACCTGTGGTAGTTTGAATCTGTGTGTACTCCAGAAAAACATGTTTTTAAATCTAATCCATTTCTGTGGGTATGAACACATTGTAAGTAGGATTTTTTGATGAGGCTACTTCATTTGTGTGACCCACCTCAATCAGGATGGATCTTCTTATCCTATTACTGGAGAACTTTTTAAGCAGAATGAATTCTGACATGAGAGAGAGGAAGCCACAAAAACAAGAAGCTGAAATCAAAGAGACCAAGAAGAGAAAGGAAAGACCAGCAGATGCCAACATGTGCCTTGCCATGTGGCAGAGGATCATGGGCAGCCAGTCCCAGTACCCTGGTCTTCGAGAAGAAAGCATCGCCTTATTGATGCCTTGATTTGGACATTTTCCTGGCCTCAAACCCATGAGCAAATAAATTCCCATTGCTTAACGTGACCCATTTCACGGTATTTGTGTTGAGCAGTCTAGGAAACTAAAACACCACTTACTATCCCTTTTACTTTCTTGAAAAGGTATGAATAGTTGGAAATATTTATGCTAGTTTTGAGGTAAAGTAGCTTCAAATAATATTTGAGTGAAAATGATTATGTTTTCTCAAGTACTAGTTACAGGGAATGGAGAAAGAGAACACCAAAGGAAATTATTAAACATCACTTTATATCCAAACATTTTAATTAAAAATCCATTAAGTATAAAACTAAAACAGTAGTGTATTTGGCAATCTAAGGTCTAGGTAACTGAAATTTGGCTATAGTATTTCATATAACTATCAAATTGTAGATAACGTACTTTCCTTTTCTATTTTTTTCTATTTGCCCTTGGCATTTACAATAGATTAGCTAATTATTGGGTGTGGATGTCTGTGGCTTGAGCTTTTCTCTTGAGAAATAAATATTTATTTAATGAATCTTTTTTCAAAAAGGCCAAATTGTCTGGTTTTTTTCCATGGTGGTCCTGGTACTTTCCAGTGGTAAAATTAAATTGGCTGTAATTCAAGAAGCTCACATGGGTTAAGGTTAAACAGTGAATTTGGGTTCTGTTTGAATTGAAATTTGGACTGCTCAGGTCATATATATTTTTTTCTATACATAGGGCCATTTCATTAAGGAAGATGATCACTGTTGAATCTGTGAGTCACTTCAAGGCAGGTTTTAATATGAGTCTTTATTTCTTGCTATTAAAACTCAAAGGGTATCCTTAGTTGCCCAACCTCCACTCCACCCACAATATCAAATATTCTAAAGCAAGATTTTAAAGGTGAATGAATTCAGCACCAGTAAAATTCATCCTTTGGCTTTTACAAAATCAAGTCAATTCATCCTGAGCCAAGATGAAGAATATATTATTGTTCTGATATGTTAAACCAGCTTTTTAAAAATTATTTTAGAATACTCCCTTAATTAGAAAAACATTAAATGTGACTTTAAACAGTTTGTTTTAAAAAACCAATTCATCTTTAGAAAAGCCTAAGAGAACATGAATAAGGATTATCATCCATAATATTATAGAGAAAAGTGATAATAATCATTCACTGACCCATCAACAATACAAAATAAAGCCCTGGAGAAAAGGTTACACAGTCTTGGTATCTGAGATAAGTTTCCAAAAATGGGAAAGCCACATTAAAACCAAAAATAAAAGAAAATGAAAAAAACAAACAAACAAACCTAAAAATGAATCAACTGTTGACTGTGGGATGTCAGTTGTAGCAAAAGAAAACAGTACATGTGGATTTAATGTTCTTTCTTCAGGCAGAATCTGAGAAAAACATATTCTCTGAGAAATCAGGCCAATTATGTTTGACTGTAAACCACTGCCTAACACACCCCACCAAATTCCTATGTCTGGATAAATAGAAGTGATGGAGATGAATAGTCTAAAAGATAGGTCGAAACTCAAGGAGAAGAGTCAAAAAAACTGCCAATGATTGAAATAAATAAAATTCATACCTTTAGCATCATACCCACATTTCCATCTGCCTGAAAGAATATTATCTAGATGTTTATGAGCCAGATTCCAAAATGAGCCTCAAAGAGTTTATGTAATTTTTAGAGATTCACACATCTGGTAGGTTAGAAATGGGTTTAATATTGGATGTTTTTATTTTCAATCTCCATAAACACGTTTCCTCTCATGGGATCCTGCATTAAATTCCCAACCAACCAGATTCTAAAACCCTTTCAAATGTATACAGAAAAAAGGCAGGACTAGATAACTGAGCCTGAGGGTCCTCATTAGATTTTTTTATCTGCTTCTTCATAGTTATATGATACTGAGTTTCAATTCTTTGATTCTTTTTTTTTTCAACAGAATTCTAATAACTGATAGTATAGGGCCATAATATAATATAATATAATATAATATAATATAATATAATATAATATAATAACATAAATAACATAACATAACATAACATAACTAAGAGCAGACACACAGGGTCCCTTATTAGTAAGAGTTCACAAGTCTATTGCAGGAAGACAGGCAGATAAGTAACTATGATAATACAGTGTAAGTGCTGAGAAACAGGAATGCATGTGAATCTCTGGAAGTAGAAGGATTTGCATTCAATGCAGCCTGGTGGCATGGGGTTGGAGATCAGAGACGTCTTCCTTAAAGAGGTGACTATTTTACTGAATTTGGAATAGCTGGTGCAGGTAAGCCAGGCAAAGCAGTGAGGAAAGTGGCACCTGGGCAGAAAGAACAGCTGGAGCAGGAACATGGTAGCATGAGAAAGCCCGAGGAGTTCCAGGACCTACAAGTATTTGTATGAGAAGAGAAACTATGTTTTGCTCACTGGTATATCTCCAGTGTCTGAAAAAATTCTGGGCTCAAAGTAGGCTCTCAATAAATATTTTTTCAAGGATGTGAGTGATTGCATAAATGATAAATCACCATCGAATAGAGGGAGGCAATTTTAGAAGTGCAGATGTGGAAGCAGGGAGACTAGTCAGTAGGATGTTGCATTAATCCAGGTTCAAGGTGATGGAGGATTAGACAAGGGTACTTGTGGCAGTGGAGATGGAGGAGCATGTGAGAATTTTAAGTACATTTTGGAAGTAGAGCAAAGGGGACTTGTTATTTAGGAGAATAAAGGGATGGAGGAGGACTCTTAGGTGGCTGGAGACTTCCAGGGAGATACATTCTACTTCCATATCAACACACACAACTGGTTTCCACTTCTACTTCTGCCTTTATTAGAACATACAAGAATTTCTCATCCTGGTTCATAATCATCAAAGTCTTCTTTGACTTTTTCCACTGGCAAGAAGCATCTAGCATCCCTCTAATAAACTCAGAGCACTTATTCTCTTTCTTCTTTCAATATAAAGCTGCTGATTTGGGGAACATCTTCAGAGAATGTATGCTCTATTTTGTAATGTAGTCTGTGGTAGTTGGTTTCAGAATAGAAACACTTAACTACAATACCTCTCTATAAAGAGCCCACACCACCTTCATGAAATGTGGGAAGTGGAAGGCAGGAGAGAGCTTCAGAAACCTTTTTATGAGATGGTTTATGGAATGGAATATGGGTACACATAAACTGAGACAGGCATTCAAATATATACTTGTTTATCCTGGTTGAAAGTCTGACCCTTCTGAAGTTCAGCATTCATGAGAAGGTATTTGATTATTCATGGGCTAGTTACAAAACATGTACTTATTTTCCAGGAAAGGAAAGTAGAAAAAGATATGTCCCTGGTGTTAAATAAAACCCTATCTGTTCAAAAAACATTTGATTCGTTGTTCAAAACAAACTTGTGCTTCCAAAAATATGACTGCTGTTTTGGTGCCAAAACTGGTAAGAGACTGACTTACATACTAGATAAGTACTTACTTCTTATATCATGTTTGGATATAGTCAGATAAATAACACTGTGTGTCCACTAGACTTAGCTATATTATTATTCATCATTTGGGAAATGTGCTTACTTGGATGTACTTATTTCCATATGAATGTTTGTTTTCTTATCTTCCTAAAGTTGTTCAAGCACTAAATTTTTAATATAAATTAAAAATGTACATTAAAAAAAGGATTAGATTGTTGCTCTTTGATGATTTACCTCTGTTTGCAATTAGTGGGTTATAAGAAGAATAAATATAAGAAAATATTCCATTTTGATTTTCTTGGGAAATATCCCTCATCATTTTCATTCCACAATGTGATTTTTAGTTTAAGTGAATGAGATCCATTAGAGTAGTCTACGCTGATCAAAAGCAGGAGATTTGAGTATCCAGAGATTTTTCCAGCTTCACAAATGCCATGCAATTGCCCTTTAAACTGCCAACACCTTGATTTTCCTGCTATAGATTGTAAAACTAATAGAATAATTAATTATGTTCTTAATTGTATAAATCCAGAATTTAACATCAATTTTTCTTGTGGTTCCTCAACTTCTCTATTAAAATATTATAAAGCTAAAAAATGCAACATAGAACTGCATAACATAGCTAAACTTTATATAAAATATGAATATGGGTGATAGTGCATATATAAGACTGTTTTTACAAAATATACATACAAATATACTAGAAAGAAGGAAACAGAATAGCACCTATGTACGGCAGGGGAAGCATAGAGAGATTGAGAGGTGATGAATTTTTTTGTTTTTGTTTTTGTTTTCCTGTTTTACGTTTTTGTTTTTAAATCATTGTTAGTGGAATAATGAAAATGCTCATAAAATTATTGAAGTGATAATGTACAACTATGTTATAATACTGAATACCATTGATTGTACACTTTGAATGGATTTATGCATTATTAATATGTATCAATAAAATTGATTTGTTAAAAAAATTACAATCAATAATTTGATTACAGCTTTATAACCACGTTCTATAAAACAACTCAACATAACATATGGTCTCATTATAAACATAAGAAATATAAGTTATTTGTAGATGCCATTTATAAGAGAGATTTCAAATGCTTATACAATACCCATTGGAATACATCTGTATATATTTTAATAAACTGTAATTGCTTTAAATCAAAAGAAAGCTTAGCCTAATGTCCAGTTTCTTCTGACTTGAATATAGCCATTGAAAGCCAACGAGGGGCATACAAAGGAATGTTTTGTGCAAATATGAATCATTAGCTGCAAATAAAGTAGTAATAAGATTTCGACAGGAAGAGCAAAGGATTACCATCCCCACTTCCCTCCCCCACAATCCCAATCCTGAAACTAGAGACCAAAAGTCTGTGGGAAACTGTTAATTTAATGAGATAACAAATCATTTCAAAACTGCCAGGATAATAATCATGTTAGAAATAGATTAACCCTGGGGATTTCTGCTGGTGCTCAGCTGGTAACCACCACCAGATTTCTCCAGAGGAATAGGAGAGGCCTAACTAGCAAAGATGTTGAATGTTTGCTCAATTATGCTACAATAGCAAGAAATTCAGAGTATTGTTTTTAAGAAACAAAGCATCTAAAATAAATTGAAATTTTGAGACATAAAGACAATTTGGGTTTCAGGTGTTTGATAACTAGGCAAGATTTGTCTGAGGAATGGACACCTACTTTCACTCTTCAAATCTAAATAAGCTGTTTTTCAAGAAATCAATGTAAATAGAGCAGAATTCCAAACACATAATTTTGATTCTTCAAGTGTATGTTTCTATCTTGATTATCTGTATAAAATGTGTATCAGTTAGATATTTAATCTGCAATAATGGAAAATTCAAATAATAGAATGTTAAATCATAAGTAATTTTAAAATTTTACTTAACGATGATTCTAAAAATTGGTTCAGCATCTCAATGGCATAATCAAAGTTTCTGTTTATCATTTTTCGGCTTTGCCACTTTACTGTGTTACCTTTCATTCTTATGCTCATTACCCCATCATCCCAAAAGGGCTGTTGAAGCTCCAGGCATCATATCCAAAAGCAAGAAAGGAAGATGAGGCAAAGAATAGAATTAAGGATATCTCCTCTTATAGTTATCTCTATTACAAGAAAGTGAAGACTTTCCCGGAAATGTCCCAGAAAACATCCTCTTAAATTTCATCCACATAGGGCTATGTGACATGGTCACTCCTAGTGCCAATTGAAGCTGAAAATATCTGAACCGTTCAGCCTTTATAGAGGAAAGTGGGAAAGGCCAATAATGTCAATGGCTTTTGGATTAGCCAAGCAACAGGGTATGCTAAATTAGAATTAAGGTAAATGCCAATAGCTTGATAATGGGGATCAATATATGAACTGAGAAGTTGGTCCATTTCTATATGGGGTGAAAGAGTTAAACAGTGCTTCTGCAACTGATAGATTATGCCTTAAAATAATTTCTTTTATACTAAACAGCAATGTGAATGAACAAAATACAAATATATAAATAGCATGGATAAAACTGACAGACATAATGTTGAGTTTTGAATAAAAGATATAAAACTATATATTTATATCACTTCATCTATATAAAGTTCAAAGATAGGCCAAATTAAAGTGTTAAAAATCACATAGCAGCTTCCTTTGGAGACAGGGTAGTGCCTGGAAGAGGGTATATAAGGGAGACCTCAGGGATACTGTGATAGTCTGTTTCTGCATATAGGTCCTGGGTGCACAGGTCTGTTTGTTTTGTGAAAATTCAGTAAGCTGCACACCAACGATTTGTGCATATATGTTATATATCAATAAAATTTATTTAAAAATAAACAAATATGTATAATAAAATCACTTAATTTGCATTATCATTTCTTAGTACTTGCTAAATAATGTTTTGGAGGTTTTAATATTCAGGTTTTTTCAAGGTCTGCCTTCAAGTATTAGCTATGTCAAATGAAAGCTGGATTTCTCTGAGTCAGACTGATTTTATCTCAATTAAATGTTCAAGATGAATGATTTGGAAGAAAGAAAAATATATATACATATACAGAGGCATACACAAATATACATTCATATGTGTACAGATATCTGTTTTAAATTGTTAAAGCTCTGTTCTAAATATTTTAATCCCTACAGAATATTCACAGAAAACTCAATATAGTTTGGGTTTTAAGTTTTTAATTCTAGCTCAAAAGGTCTAAAAGCATATTTTCTTATGTAAATTTCTATACATAGTATTAGTAACCTCCATACAAGGAATGGTGGTTTCAGCCAAGTTGAGCTAAATGTACAGAACATGACTTTTCAGTGAACACTGTAACTATTGTATTATATGGTGAAAACACTGCTACTCATATGTATTTCACTGAAAAATAGTCTTGAAATATATGCAAGACTTTACTAGCCCTAGAATTTTCTAGCCCTAGTCAAAGTCAAAGTAAAAGTCCATTTTCTACCATGTTATGCAAAATAGGGATAAATTTAAATTTTAAGATAACTGTGATATATTTAAGTAGTCTTAAACTTGCAAGGCAAAAATATTTTTAAAAGATGTAGCAAGAGAAGCAAATCTTCTAAAGAGCAGGCCTGATTCTATGATCTTTTGCACAGAAATTTGTATGAATTTTACCTAATTTATCTAGAAAAGAAAACTCAAAGCTACATCTCCAGTTTTAAATAGTAGAGCAGGTATTAGAGGTCCTGTGAAGAAAGAAATTTCTAAGATGTGAAAATTTGTAGCTGGTTAAAGAAACTTTTGTAAAAGGCAATGTTGTAGAAAATAAAAAGTGGGATTATGATTTGTTTCTATTAACTTTCTCTACTCGCTACTTACTAAAACTCATGTTTTAGTAACTGGATAGGGATTTCTTTATTCTTAGCATAGACTCAAATACATGCTTGACATCTACCAAACCACACAAAATGAGCAATAATGCACTACCAAGTCTGGCTTTGTAAACTGGCCATTTTATGCCAGAACAGCATTTCCTAAAATGAAGTGCCCGCACACAGGAAAGCAGTCTCTTGATTTCTGTACCAAACTATAATTCACTTCTAATCTATAAATTCAGATAGAAGTTTGGTGCATGATGGAGTGCTTTCTAATATATAAATTTGTGAATTAGAGAGTCATTGGTAGGAGCAAATACACACTGAAAAATTATGCTCTCAACCTCTAGCTGTTGAAAAACATTGCACAGTACCAAAATTCAATGGCTCCCTTTTAAATGCACATACTCAAACAAAATACCGTATTATAATTATATTTGGCATTTAGAAAGCTCAAGAATTCAAAACTGGAATATGTTAGAATGAGAAAAATTGTCACCAAATAGCCCATATCAGGATGCATGTATCTGATACTCATAGTAATTCAGTTTGGGGGTTTCATAAAAAGTAGTTTAACTTCACTATGTAAATTTCCATTTGTTTTTATAATAAAATTCGCCATATATACAGAATACCGGGTAAATGTATATGTTGGCTTAAATAATTTTCATAAAGAATGTACCCATGTATCCACTGTAGAGATTAAGAAATAAAGAATTACCAGGTCTTCAGAAGTTCCCTGTTTGCTAATCCCCAATTACATCACATTCTCCTATTCCACTAAGAGGTTTTATCATTGACTTTTATGATGCTCTTCCCTTTTTTTTTTTTTTTTACTTTAAATAATTGTACCACTTATGATTATCTCTCTATGATTTTTGAACTTTATAAATATAAACCCCTACTCTGTAAGATTTCCTGTGTCTTGTGTGTTCCATTCAATATGAGATTTGAGGAGATTCATTGATATTGCTGTGTGTAGCTCTCCATTCAGTTTTCCTGCTGAATAGTATTCCATTTTAAGACCATTCTACAATTTATCGTTCATTCAACTGCTGGTATTTTCTGTAGTGGAATCTCTGGACTATATATAAATGTGCTTGTTCAACTTACTTCTGGAATGCCCATCTGTTTTTGAAGGTATTTGGGCCAATTAGTAATCACATCACCAATATACAGAAGTTTCTGTTGTTCCATGTACATGTCAACATGTGATGTCAGATATTTTATTTTATTTATTTATTGCTGTTTTTAAAATAATTGTTTTAATTTTTTAAAAGATATTTAGACTACATAAATGTTACACAAAAAATATAGGGATTCCCATATGCCCCACTTCCCACACCTCCCACAACCTCCCACATAAACATCCTTCATTAATGTAGCAAATTCATTGCAATTGATAAACACATCCTGTGGCTTTGGCACTGAGCATGGACCAAAGATCACACTGTAGTTTACACTCTTTCCCACACAGTTCTGCATGTTATGTGATGATATAAAATGGCATATATCTGTCATTGCAGTGTCATTCTGGACGATTCCCAAGTCCCCAAAAAGCCCCTGTATTACACCTGTTTTTCCCTCCCCCTGCCCTCAGAGCTTCCAGTCGTCACTACCTCCACATCAATGTTGTAATTTCTTCCATTGCTAGAATCACAATATGTCTATAGTAGAATACCAGTAAGTCCACTCTAGTCCATAGTTCATTCCCCAATCCTAAGGATTCTGGGATGGTGATGTCCACTCCACCTCTAATTGAGAGGAGGCTTTGATCCCAAAGACATTTTATTTTTTGCCTAAGAGTTGGGTGGAATATGTTTACTCTTGGGGTTTCAACCTCATTTTTATTTTATTATTAATGAGATTAACCATCTTTTTTTAATTATTGACTAATTTACATTTCCTATTTGGTGATATGCTTAAGAATTTTGTCCAATCTTTTTTTTAGTTTGTCATTTTCTTAGTGATCCACGTAAGAAGTTTATATAATCTGGATACCAATATTTTGTTGGCCATAGAGATTAAAGACTATCTTCTCTAACTTAAAAAAAAAATTCTCTTTGTTGTCTTGATGAACATAAATTTTAAATTTTAATGTGAATAAATATATACTTTTCCTATAGAGATCTCACATTATGGTAGATTGAACTATGTACTCTAACTTAGACATATTCTTAATCTTTATATACATTTCTGTGGGTTTGAACCCATAGTATCTCTTGACGATGTTATTTTAGTTAAGGTGTAGCCCAACTGAAAAAGAATGGTCTTTAATCTGGATTTCTAGAGTACTTTATAAGCAGAAGAAATTCAGAGACAGTAAGAGAATAGCTTCAGGAAGAAGCTGGAAGCCAAAGCCAATAGAACTCAGAAGAGAAAGGAGAGGACATTGTCATGGGTGGTGAGACAGGGGTACAAGCCAAAGAACCCCAAGAATTGTGGTAGCCAGCATCAGGATGCTACAGTCTTCACGAAGAAAGCATAGCATTGCTGATGCCTCAATTTTGGACTTCTCTTAGCCTCAAAACCATGAGTCAATAAAGTCCCACTGTTTAAGCTAATCCATTGTATAGTATTTGTCATAGCAGCCTAGAAAACTAAGACATATCTCCTTAGAATATTTAGTGATGATCATGTGTTTTTCTCATTATTGATACTGAATAGGTTGAGTTATTTTGTTTATCAAAGTAAATTATGAACTCTGATTAGTTGTATAATTGCAGAACAGTATGGAACATCTCCATTGTATGTTTCTGGAGTACTTGATACTTCTTAAAATATAAATTTTCATTTTTCATAGCTCTGTAAAGCTTTATAAGTAAAAGTGTGTTTTTAGACTTTATTTTCTTAAATATCATTTTTAACCTATTGTTGATTTTCATTATATGTTGTCTACATTTTAAATGCCTTGGTTATTAATGGGGAGCTATTTCTTAAGAACAGAGAGAAGAACAAAGAGTTTCTCACTTAAAATTTCCAGATAGCTCCAATTAGTTTAAACAAAATATATGATTGTGAATAGTTTGTTAGAATTTTCAACCAATTGTCACTCTTCTTTTATAAAAGAGCTTGTCATTTCTATTTTGTTTATATTACTCATCAAAAACTTCCGGCACAGTGAGGTAGAAGGCCTGCCATCTCTATGTGCCAGTACAGACTCACCCTGTCCACATGAGTCGACCTGCTCTCTTGGCCAGAGAAGATGTCTTCAGCCCAGACCTCAGCTTCAATGGCCCTGCCCTTGAAGTGATTTTTCCTTCAATCTGTCCCTTTTCTGTCCCTTTTAGTCCAGGCTGGCAGTGGTTCCGTTCATACAGATCTCATCAAAACCTTGTCAGTTTTGCATGAAACACCCAGGGATCCAATCCATCAGACAGCAGGACTTTCCACAGATTCTTCCTGAATAACTGCATCTCCCATCCTGAATTGTAATGAAATGGCTGACTGAATCCATGTTCAGTTAAACCCTCACAGGGAACACTATTCTCTGGGAACTCACTTTTCAGAAACTCAGAATTTTCTAAACCATCAATTTCTGGTTTCTTTGTGCCCAGCAGTTCAGTTCTCAGCTAATCCCTTTCCTCTCACATTTTACTATAAGCTACAAGAAGCCAGGCCACATTTTCCACATTTAGTTTGGAAATCTCTTCAGCCAAGCTCATTGCTTTCAAATTCTGCCTTCCATCTGACATCAGAATTCAATTTGACTGAGTTCTTTGCTATTTTAAAACAAGGATCACTTTTTCCTCCAGTTTCCAATAGCACATTTGTCATTTTCTTCCAAGGCCTCTTCAGAAGTACCTTTAGCACCCATATTTCTAAGATATAGAAATAGACCTTTTCTCTGAAGCACCTCACAATTCTTGTAGCCTCTACCCATTACCCAATTCTAAAGTTGTTTCCACCTTTTTGGTATTTGCATAAGTTGATGCTTTCTTCCCAAAGACCAGCTGCTGATGGTCTTTGGTTCCTCTATCACATGGCAAGGCACACGGCCATGTCTACTCGTCTCTCCTTTCTCTTTGTTGATTTCAGCTTCTTGCTTCCATGGCTTTTCCTCTCTCTCTCTCTCTCTCTCTCTCTCTCTCTCTCTCTCTCTCTCTCTCTCTGTATTCATTCCATTTATAATAGACTTCAGTAACAAGATTAAGACCCATCCTTATTGAGGTGGGCCACATCTTAACTGAAGTCGCCTCACCCAAACACCCTACTTACAGCAGGTTCACACCCATAGAAATGGATTAGATTTAAGAACACGTTTTTCTGGGACTACATACAGCTTCAAACCACCACAGGTATTAAAACTATTTCTTAATTTAACTATACCACTTCTACTTCCAAAGTGAAGTGTGAAAAGAGAAAGAAGGGACCTATATTCTAGTTAAGGATGGTGTGAGTTAACAGGCATTGCCAAAAAACAAAATGCTTGTGAAAGATTGAGGAGAATTTAGGGGAAGTATTAATGGTGATAAACTTTTCCAAAGCAATGCTGTGATAATTTCAGGATGATGGTAGTTAGCTACCATATAATTGTCCAGCTACTTTCAAATACCTTTCCTCTTTTCTAAAAGATTCAGATTCCATCTATTGAGGCAATATTGTCCATGGAAATATACTTAATTTTTATGGTGAAAATAAAAAGTTAAATTTCATGTATTTAAACCTAATTTACATTCAAGTTTAATAGAACAAACATCTGTAAAACAAGATGTACTTGATTTGAGAGCATGGAACATTATAACAGGTGTTTGAAAGATATTTTTAATAGATACAGTGTTATTCACTCACTACATGTTTCTCCATATAACTTAATCTCTGAAAATTGTCTTGTGGACCAGTTGAAGCAAAATTGAACCAAAACTTAAGTCTAATAGGTTTTTATGTTTTGATTCTTCAAACAATAAAGTGCAAAAACAGCTTTGATAATCTTTGCAGAGTATTTCTGGTGAAACACCTAGGCTAGTAAATGCCTATCATAGAACATGCTTTACAAAATCAACTGCATATGTATAAACACTTATATCTGAAAGAGAGGGCTTCTTACTATCAAACATGAGCATTTAATTATATGTATATTTCTCTCATAGCATATATTGAGTATATACTGCCAAGAGATTTTTTAGATGCAAGCTATAGGGAGCTGATAATTTTACATGTGTATTATAAATCTTTAAAATCAGTGAAACAAAAATACATAATTTCAAATTCATTTATTTATTTTATTCTGGGTAATTAACATTCTCACATATCATATACTCTTTTGAGCTGCTGCATTTTCTCACTTTTATTTTTTCCATTTTTTACATTTAATTATCATATACATTTTCAATGTGCTACCCAAGTCATCAAACTACTCACTTTTTTTTCTTTTAATCTGGCTTCCCTTTCCTTCATTGAAAGTTTAGCTCTCTCAGGAGATTGTCAATTATTCCTTCATCGCCCAAGATCCCAATTCATTTCAATATTTTATAAGCCAAACTGTTCCAAAGATTCAGTCATGTGGATCTTTATCAATTTTCTTCCAACAGTAATTATCTTCAATATGACTAAGCATTCACATCCTGAAAGGTGATTTGCTGTTCAGTCTCATTTTAGGTTGTTTTACATAAAAAATAAATGTCTTTTATCTTCAAAAAAATGTCTTTTATCTGCACCCGTCAGTCCAAAGAGAGCTCTCCATTCCAATTAAGAACCAGCATCAGTTCCTATTCTGCCTCTTTTGGAAAAGTATTTTTTCCTACATGATTCCGTTGGAATCTCTCATGAAAAGCCTTCCAAGTATCTTCACCCAACTTTTATTTCTTTTCTGCTTTCTGAAATTTAATTATTAACATTGAATTTTAAGAGATTTAAAGGATGAAGAAAATGTAAAGTGAACCCAAATTGTGTTTTGAAATCTATTTCAAAAACATGAGCTCTGCATAATAGCTATTCTTGTACACATTTTCATCACTCTGTGATTTGAAAGAAACTATCTGAAAAGCGCTGCAAAATGTTTACTGCATTTATCCCAAAGCTTCTCATCTTTGACTCAGGCCCTCCATTGTTCTGGATACTTTCCTGGTTTGAATGAAGAGTTGAGGATTCTTTTCAATTCTTCCCCCACCCCTGCCTCCTCACATGCCCTTCCAGAGCCTCTACTTCCAAATCAGCCTGGTCCTGGTCAACTCCTTTTTTATCCTCTACTCCTGTTGTGCAAACCACAGTGGTTAGTTTTAAGAGCCACTAGATAAGCTGAACTGACTTAATTTTGCAAACCATTTTTGAGTCTCTGCATTTCCAAATAGCTGTTTGACCTTGGACAAAGCAGCCCTGTGTTGTAGGGAGAAGCACATCAGTAGAGTACACTTTAACTATTCCCAAAATGCCACCCTGTGATGTCTCCAAAACGTTGACTTAAGCAGAGGATCTTGGTACTTAACACAACTTGTGATCTTTGAGACTTAGACTCTTTCCTAACTAGCAAATGCTTTTCTTTTGCTTCCAAACTCTATCAAACAGTGAAAATGATCTCTTTGCCAAGAACAGTTTGCACCCACTTTTACTATTCACCACCGCGTTTCCCCTCTCTCTAATAAAGACCTTCTGCTGGCAGAGGTTTAAGCACTCATCTCTCCTTTGCTGCTTTCCCTTCTAGCACTATAAACCTCAGTCTGAATCTTCCCACTAATTCTTTGCAAAGCAATAGGGCCAAATAGGGTTCCAGCATGGTCATCCACAGCCATATAAACCTCCATTACATTGTTCAAAGCCCTTTGAGCAAAACATTGCTTTCATGTAGTGTTTAAAGACATAGGAACAATAAAAATATTCTTCAGAGGTGCATACGTATGAGCTAGAAATCTGTAGAAATGCATAGGGAGGTTGAACAAGCATTTCAGGAGAGCGATAGCTATGGGAGGATGTGTGCAGCATGCAATCAGGGAGAAATCCATAAAAATGTTTCAACTCTTATCAAGGATATTCAATATTCTCAGAGTGAAAGTGGAAACAAAGTATAGCTTTATTACTTTTTTAAAATCTTTTCTCTTTTATAGACAACTATAACAAGATTATTATACTGCTCCAAGCTAGTAAATGCTGCCTTTTAATAGGTAGAGCTCTTCTGTTATTTTTTCTTCTGTTAATTCTCTTTTTTTCTTTCTTCTTTTTTCTCTTGTTAGGACTTCTGTAGGAGGGACAAAGTTTTCTAAAGATACCCTTGTGTCAATTCCTTTGCACATTTGGAATCTATAAATTCCATACTTAAATCCCTGGCATGGCAAATTTATCTACATATTTTTCTAATCAAATCTGTTATTCAATATTTTAATCTTCCTCCTGAACAGAAAAAGGAACTTAACATGTTTTAACTACCAATCAATAAGCCCCCTTTTTCCTATTAAAAGGTAATTCAGTTATTTATTTGTTCATTTACTGATTCATTTATTTATTTTTATAAAACAAACACCAACAAAGTAGATTGTATAGTAAATAATTAATTTTACCAGGATATTTTATCAATGCCTGTGCGCACTGTTTTTTTCTTGTTCTTTCTCTTACATTCATTTTTCTTCTTCTTTGTTACATACTCAACAGCCATTTTCATCTTTCTTCAATGCTAACAGAACCTTGATTTGTCCAGATGTGATTTGTTCAAAGAGTACATGTGAAGAGGAGTGGAGGAGGGAGGCTTGGTCCCTCCCCATCCCCAGATGACACATTATGATTAGTCAAAGCTAATCTTGGTAACCTCATTCCCTTTTCTGTTAATTGGTCTAAAATTGGGTGTTTGCATTGTTTATGAGAAGGAAAATATATCAGGATAACATTCCTTTAATTAGGAAGTTCTTCCCTTCCTAATTAAATTAGAAAGTCTTACAAGGAAAGCTTATTGTTTATTCTTGCCGTTTTCCTGCCTTGAGTGTGGGAATGATTCCAGAAAAACAGCAGCCACTTTGTGACCATAAGGTGATAAACATTAAAGAAAAAAAATATGTATATGAAGCATGATGCTACAGAAAACTAGAAAGATCTTGTGTCCTACTGACATCATTCAATATCCCAATGCATTCTTCACTTACCTATCTGAGCATCTTCATTATCTTTTAGATTTTATCAGCCACATCAATATTATTTTACCTGGAATAACTTAATATTCTTATACTTAATTTTGTTTGCCATCTTTCAGATCATTAGATTTCTTGTGTTTTATAATTTTTTTGCTCTGTAAGTTCATTTTGAGTGGAAAGTCTTTTGGGATTGGGGTGTTTAAATTTTGAAGCCCTTCACTCTCTGTTCCCCTCCCCATGACTAGAAGATTTGTGGTGGCCTTCAGCCAATGGCCAGGGTTCTCTATCCAGAACTAGGTTTTTAAATGGTGGTACTGCCCCTGGTGAATTGGGAACCTTTGGTTCAGTTACTGATCATAAGGTCGAATCAGTGTTGTCTCAGCTCCTCAGGCCTGTAACACACTAGAAGACATAGTTCCAAACATGCCTTCTTTTCCTTCTTTTATGAGTGAGAGAGGCCTACAATCTCCCACCTTTCACCGTGACCTCGGTTTGTGAAACCTTTGAGTCATCATTGTTCTATAGGAGTTTCTCATCCAGTTTCTCATCCAGTGGCCATGTCATGTACCCAAGTTAAGCAGATTCATTGTTTCATTCTCGCTCCCTTCTTGCCTTTCAGTTCTTCATGGTCCTCATATATTAGTATTTGATTTTTAACCAAGTCATGGCATTCTGGTTGTTTCTGTTTATGTATATCTCATTGCTGCAAGTTTGAGGTAGTCCATGTTGAAAGTTTGCATCAAATTGTGGACTTTCTGAACTACTTTAATGTGAAGTCTCAAGATTTTAAAAATGAAGTAATTCCTTTCCTCTTATTAAGGTTACCTCTCAGTCACTTTAACAAATGTATCTTTTTAATCAGTGTACCCATTCACTTATATATTCAGAGTTGGCTTTTTCTTAGTCAAAAGAACATAAAAAGCTAGACTAGCATATTGTCTTGATTTTTTGAAGCCTTAAATTTGTAATATTTACACACTCTTTTGGTTCCTATCCATCATTCAATTACTGAATTCCTGTTATAGCTTTTTCCAACTTTCTTATTTTGTTTCCCCTCACTATTTTCACGATTTTCCAGCTGCTTTCTGGTTTCTAAGTCACCACTTGTTCTAAACATTATTATTTACACATAACTTCATTTCTTCTTTGTCTTCTTGCTAGACTTATGATAGGTATTTTGTTCTTTTTCACTTTAGCATTTAAATTGTATTTTTGCCTGGAATTAAGGTCCCATGTCTGCTGATGGGTCTCCTGGCCTCAGTTGTCTGAACTCTGTCACTTATTATTATGAGTAGGACCCAGTAAGAAAAGTTAAATAGTAGGAAACTGCTTTTCAGGCATATCTATAATCAAAAATATATTTGATTTAAAATGTTTTATAAAATATTCATTCATTTTGTCTTTTTCTAACTTTCTTTCCTGTACATCTTTTTTTCATTGTACATTAACATTATTTTTGATGACAGTACTTGTGAAAATGTCTATAGTACATTAATTTACAAATCTATGTCTATAGTACATTGATTTACTAATGTATTAGAAATGTGGCTGGAAAACAACACCATGCAAAAAGAGGGATTATGGAAAACATGGATGAGAAGCCCTGGGGGGTTTTATCCATTCATTAATATATATTTAATGAGTACTCATTGCTCATGTACTGGAAATACAAATATGAATACAAAATTGTTTTAGTCTTCAAGAAGCTCACTGTCTAAAGGAACATAGACATACCAACAGGTAATTACACATGTAGAGTGATAAATGCATAATAATAGGGGGTATGGTGGAGGGAGCTGTTAAACTGGTAAGGCTTCACAGAAAACAACAACATCTTTTCTCAGCTGCATTTTATAAAGTGAGTAGACCTTGGCATGCATACAATATAAGGAAAGGCATTCTAGGGATAAAGGATAAGCATGCACAAAACATTTAAAGTTTATCTTCTATTCAGAGGATGACCATGGGGATAAAGTGTTAATAGTGTTAACTTTAAGAAATTAAACAATAAATAGAGGTTTGGATAATATTGTAAAAAGCCCCATGTATGACAAGGGCTTCAAATTTTAGCCTGAAGTCTTTAGAGAATGTGGACATACCTTACAGAAGGTTTGTTTAAAAGCAATATCGTCCTCCATGTAAGAGTGGGAGTTGGGAAGTGACAGATGCAGAGGAGGAGGCTATTTAAATAACCTAGGCATTATTGAAGATTATGGGCAGGATGGGATGGATTGGGGAATCACAGTTGAGGTTGGATCATTTGGTTTTATGGCTGATTGTATGGAGGTGGTAAGGCAGAAGTAGGACAGTGTCCTTTTAGAGAGGTTTCAATATTTAAAGGAAAGTGTTTTCTTTTTTTCTTTTTTTTTTAAGATTTATTTTATTTTATTTATCCCCCTGCCCTTTGCCGCTTGTGCTCGTTGTCTGCTCTCTGTGTCTACTCACTGCGCATTCTTCTGTGTCTGCTTGTCTTCTCTTCTTCTCTTTAGAAGGCAACAGGAACCGACTCTAGGACCTTCCCACATGGGAGAGAGGCACTTAATCGCTTAAGCCACCTCAGCTCCCTGGTTTGTTGTGTCTCTCATTGTCTTTTTCTTGTGTCTTTTTGTGTTGTTGTTTCATCTTATTCCATCAGCTCTCTGCGTAGGCCTGTTTTTGCCTTCACTGGGAGGCCCTGGGAATCAAACCTGGGACCTCCCATATGGTAGACAGGGGCCCAATCGCTTGAGCCACATCTGCTTCCTGGAAAGTGTTTTTAAGATGAGGAAAAATACCTGCCTGAGAGGAAATACTTAGAGAACAGGGTACTAAAGAAAACATAAAAGATTGGACATTGTACAATTTGTTGCCATTCACCTTAAAATCCTTTTGAATTTAATTGTGCATATAATACCTAAATGGCTCAGTGCAGTCAAGAGTCCAGCAGACCCTAGGATACATGAGGAACCAGCCAAATATTTTTGAGGGACTCCTATCTATAGAAACAATTTGATTAAAACTGTGTTATAAAACTCATTGGCCCATGTGGTTTATCAATGAAGAATTCGAATAAAAGGTAGAGAGGAGGTATTCAGATAGATGTTTATTGTCTAGTCAGTGCACTTAATTCTTCATAGTGTCCAGGCACCATCTCTTCTTGTTCAAGGCCAGGGACCATCTTTTTATTATTAAATCAATTCTTTATTATCAAAATGTGCTCTTCTAGCTAATTTCATATCTCCCACCATGAGAAAAAATTAGCAATGCTCTTGTTATTCATAGTTCTTCAGAACATTTCTGTATTGAGAAATAGAGATCTTCTTGCCTCTACAGTTCTCTAATATCACTTGTTTATGCTCATTACATCTTTACTCATGGTGCTGCATCCATTCATTATGCCACCTATGAATATTTCCATTTATTCTTTCATAGGGTGTTACTGTGCTTCATTGATGATGACCACAAATGCCAGTCTTACCCAGACTATGCAAAAAATTAGAATGATAATTCATCTGATCACATTAATTTCATCATTCAGCAGTTTATAGAAAAAAAATTGAACAACACATCTTCCAACCATGTCTGCTCTTGAACTTTTTAGGCTATATCTCTGCATTCCTAGAATGTCATCCCATTCGTTATTGACTTTTACATACCACCACCAAAGAGGAAGATTGGTTAGGGGGCCATGAGTAAAGCATGAGCAGTGGTCCAGTTTTCACAAGGAATGTACCTTGCAGTACAGCTTAAGAGTGATCCAGAAGAGCAAGATGCTACTACATCAATTAGAGGCAAGAGAGGATATCAATAAAAAGACCTCACTGGCTTTGCAGAGTACTGGTCTGAAAAGACCTGGGAGGAGATAGGTCAGCCATCCAAGAAGAATTCTGACACATGATGCAGAGCTTATGGAGGGGACAGGATGACCATCTGGTATGCCAGTGGGTGAGGGGTACACATGGCAAAGGATTCCTGCCACTCCGCCTCTGGAGGTGCTATAGACCAGAGGCAGCACTGCAGTCAGAACAGAGATGAATAAGAAACAACAGATAGACACACACATCTATTCAAGGCTTAAGTTCAGAAATGGACCATTGGAAGCCCAGAGCTCTAAACTAATCCTGTGTCTAACATGAGTTAGAGTCACCCCAAATCAGCACGCCAGCACCATTCTAGTGAACCAATCTTGTATGACTCCATAAAAGAAATACCTCAAAATTCATTGGGTGGGATCTACCCATCAGAACACTCTTCTGGAACTGAAGTCTGGTCACAAGACCCTATAAACATGAATCTAAGAGTTCCTTGGAGTATCTGGTCAATCTTATTTGTGGAGTAGAGGATCAGGGAGTTTCCTAAAGGGGAGAAATGGGGGCTGATCCAGACATGGGGCATCCAGCACAGACTGCACTGCAGGCTCACAGGCAGTTCCAGCCACTAGAGAGAGACTTAGATATTTTCTATTTCAGTGCTCTTAACAAACAGGATCCACACAGGACTAGGAGTGGGCTCAGGGGGTTCCACCCAGATGGTACTGCCAACCTTAACTGATCTAAAACATACAAAAGAAACTTAGAAAAATTTGAGGGATGCACTCAAAAGCATGGTGAACCCTGAGGCATGGATTCCAAGACACTGACTCAGGAGGTCTGATGGTGGTACTAATTTAGAACATTCATGTAGGAGTGTCCCTTAGAATATTTTTGCATTGTAGTTAAAAGTTAACAGCTATTAAGCATTTTGGACATTCTATGCATTTTGTAAGAATCTTTGATGCAGTCTCTCTTCAAATTATCTAAGTTTATGTGGAAGCTATTAATATGAACTCTATCATATACAGGAGGAAATTAATTTTAAGAAATTTAATACCCATCAAAAATCACACATTTAATACATGTTGGAGCCAAGAATCAAACCTGAGTCTATGTGACATTGTAGATCATGCTTTTGAGGGATGATTCTAAATGTCATAGTTCTCTGAGGTAGGAGGAAAAAAGAATGAATAAGAAAACAATTATGGTGAGAAAGGAAATCAATCCAAATGTCCTCTATTTGATCTGAATATAGAAGTGGGGTTATCTGCCAAGAATAAGGAGGCAGAGGCTGCAGAGTGTTTAAATAGTTACTACAAGGAGTAAACTAGGGGCAGGGTATTGAGGGAGAAGATTTGTAAAGCAGCACTGAGGAACCAGCTGAGGTTGAAAAATGTAAACATATATTAGCATTCTACATATATTTGTGACTCTCTCCACCAAGCATACATTCCTACAGAAAGACAATCAGAAAAAGATATTTAGATTGATCTAACAAAAGTTTTGTTCAGGGTGAATCAGCAGAAGCACATATGGAAGCCCAGAGCCCACCTCCTTCTCTTCCTATCTGTCCACCACCATAATCCATACAGTACTATGAAGGATCTTACTTGCATGTGGACATCTCAGCCTGAACATTCAGTGTCCTCCAATTCATTAAGCACCAACTGGCAATCTCCACTCAAGCCTAGGGGAATGCACACAGGTGCTATCAGCCCTTGGAGGAACAGATCTTGGAAATAAGTCTATGCAGTACCTTGAAGAAGGCTTGGAGTTTGTGGGGCAAGAAATCTCAAGACACTGGGTCTTGGAAAGTAATCTAGAGAGGTATGAGGGCTCAGCTGGGCATATTTTCTTTCTTTTTTTTTTTTTTTTTAAAGTTATATGTATACATAGGTTTGTAGAAAAATCATGCATAAAATGGAGTCCTCATGTATCACTCTATTATTAACACCTTGCTTTAGTGTGGTACATTTGTTACAATTCATAAAGACATATTTTTATAATTGTACTATTAACTATAGTCCACCGTTTATAATAGGGTTGTTTATGTTGTACAGTGCTATGTTTTTTTCCTTTGTTGTTTTTCTAAAATTTTTATTCTGAGGCATATATGCACCAAAAATTTCCCCCCTTAATCACATTCAAATATATAATTCAGTGCTGATAATTACATTCACAATGTTGTGCTACCATCTCCACCATACAATTTAAGCATTAATTCCCCATTCCCTACTCCAACCTGAGCCCCTGGTAAATGATATTCTAGTTTCTGACTCTATTTATTTGCTTATTCTAATTATTTCATATCAGTGAGATCATACAATATTTGTTCTTTCATGTTTCCCTTATTTCACTCAACATGATGTCTTCAAGGTTTATCTTTGTTGCCACATACATTATAATTTTATTCTTTTTACAGCTGAATAATATTCCATTGTGTGTATATATCACATTTTGTTTATCCATTCATTGGTTGATGGACACTTGAATTGCTACATCTTTAGGCAATTGTGAATAATGCCACTATGAACATCAGTATGCAAATACCTGTTCGAGTCCCTACTTTCAATTCTTTTGGGTATATACCTAAAAATGGATTTGCCAGGTTATATGGTAATTCTATACTTAACTTTCTAAGAAACTGCCAAACTGTATTTCACAGTGGCATTTTACATCCCCACCAACAACGAATGAGTATTCCTATTTCTGTACATCTTCACCAACACTTCTAAGGTCCCAGTTTTTTAATAGTTGCTATTCTAGAAGACATGAAATAGTATCTCATTGTTGTTTTTATTTTCATTTCCTTAATAGCTAATGATGTTGAGCAACTTCTCATGTGGTTTTGGCCATTTGCATCTTTTTTGGAGGAATATCTATTCAAGTCTATTTTTTAAATTGTGTTGTTTTTCTTTTTATTCTTGAGTTGTAGGATTTCTTTATATTTTCTTGGTATTATATCCTTATTAGTTATGTGGTTTCCAAATATTTTCTCACACTGTGTAGGTTATCTTTTTACTTCCGTGACAAAGTACTTAGATGAACAATTTTTTTACTTTTATAAGGTCACTTTTACCTATTATTTCTTTTGTTACTTGTGGTTTGGGTGCAAAGTCTGAGAAACCATTGCCTCACAGAAGGACCTGCAGATGCTCACCTATGTTTTCTTCTAGCAGTTTTATAGTTCTGGTTCATATATTAAGATCTTTGATCCATTTTTAGTTGATTTTTGTACATGGTATGAGGTAGGGGTCCACATTCATTCTTTTGACATCCAGTTTTCTTAGTACCATTTGTTGGAGAGACTATTCTTTTCCCATTGAGTGAACTTGGCTCCTTTGTCAAAAATCAGTAGGCCATAAATGTGAGGGTTGTTTTTTGAACTTTCAGTTTGATTCCCTTGGTTTATATGTCTGTCTTTGTGCCAGTACCATGTTGTTTTTATTACAGTGGTTTTAAAATAAGTTTTAAGATCAGAAAGCTTGAGTCCAACTTCATTCTTTTTGAAGATGGCTTTGGCTGTTCAGGACTCTTCCCTTCCATATAAATTTGACGATTGTCTTTTCCATTTCAGCAGAGAAAGCTTTTGGAATTTTTATTAGGATTACATTAAATCTATAAGTTGCTTTGTGTAGAATTGACATCTTAACAATATTTTAGTCTTTCAATCCATGAACACAAAACGTCCTTCCATTTATTTATTAAGTCTTTGATTTCTTTTAGCAATGTTTTATAGTTTCTTATATATAAGTCCTTTACACCCTTACTTAGATTTATTCCTAGATATTATTATTTTAGGTTCTATTTTAAATGGAAATTTTTTCTTGATTTATTCTTCAGATTGTTTATTACTAGTCTATAGCAACACTACTGATTTTTGTGCATTGATCTTGTAGCCCATTCCTCACCTGAATTCATTTATTAGTTCCAACAGCATAGTTAAGGATTTTTCAGGATCTTTTTCAGATACATTTCACTGTCTTGCAAATTGACTCTGCTTTAGCTTGTGGTCTCTTTCAGAGCTAGCCTTCCTCTCATGAAGATCAGCTTGAGTCAAATGTAAAGTCAAATGTCCTTTCTGTCTTCTCTGAGCCTGTGTGGGCAGGAGCCAAAGAGCCTGCTTCTTTCTTGTGCTTGTTCTTGTTAGAGGCCTTAGGAATTCCCCATTACAGTTTTTGGGGGTTTAAGTGAATGCCTCCTCTACACCCTTTGAAATAAACCTCTCTCCCTCTTGGGTGCTTTCTTGAGTGACAATGCAGATAGTCCTTTGTCCCAAGCTACTTACACTTAATTGTTTCTCCCACTGCTCCAGCTATCTGAAAGTGGATTCTCTGCCTTCAAGGCAAACTTTGGGAGGGAAGCCTGAGACAACTTCCTGGCTCACACTCTCAGACTTTCAACTGATAGATTGGCACTGACATATGTGCACCCCAGTATGCAAACAGAGGACACTCTGCTCCCTCTGGAACAGGACAAGAGACCACGATGGGAGTGCAAGATGGCTCCACCCTGCTTTGTGGAGAGGGTGGAAAGGGGCCAGCAAAGGTGCCAGGAGCTTCTTCTGTGATGTGACAGTTTGAGATTATTTATGAATCTCAAAAAGAGAGAGATTATGTTTATAAACTAATCTTTTCGTTTGGGTGTGATACCTTTTGATTGTATTACAGTCAAAGGATTTAAGTTTACTTGATAAAATCAATTTTGGGCTTTTGATTCAACATTGTCACTAAGGCATGACTAAGGTTGAGTCCCCACCCCCTTGGTGTGCTGATGTAAATAGACACTCACTCAAGAAGACATGCAGGAAGAGAGAGAACTCTATCATGTTTGATCCTGGGGTCATGGGGAGAGGTGAGCCATTTGCCGATAGCCTACAGCTAAGAGAGTCTGATATAGGAAGCCCTGAGACACAAGCCCTATGCCAGCCTACAACTGAGATCAGGAAGAAGCTGGGCCCACAGAGTCTTAAGAGAAAGAGGAAGTCCAGGAAGGAGAGATCAGGCAGATATTAGCGGCCATCTTGCTTCAACACGTGGCAACTGACTTTGAAGAGAAAGTACCTCTTATGGTACCTTGAGTTGAACTCTTTAGGACCTTGTAACTGTAAGTTTTCACCCCAAATAGATACTCTTTATAAAATGCAGCTGATGTCTGGTACTTTGCATGAGCACCCTTTTGGCAGACTAATGCATATGGCTGTTGAAGCTATATTTCCTTCCTTCCTTCCTTCCTTCCTTCCTTCCTTCCTTCCTTCCTGTCATGTGTTTCCCCAGTTCATTTATTCTTACAGCTGAATAATACCAGCAAGGGAGAAAGGGCAAGAAAGTCCTAAACTAAAGAAAGAAATTGCACCCAGAATAAATACATCTAGTAAGTCAGATGACAAGACACCAACAAAAAATTATAATCTATACGAAGAAACAGGAAGATGTAGCCCAGTCAAAGGAACCCAATAAGACTAAATGCTGATTTCTCATCAGAAACCATGGAGGCAAGAAGGCAGTGGTATGATATATTTAAGGTACTGCAAGAGAAAAACTGCTAGCCAAGAATCTTATATCCAGCAAGATTGTCTTTGAAAAATGAGGGTGAGTTTAGAATACTCACAGATAAATAGAAACTGAGAGTGTTTGTAACAAAGAGACTGGCTTTGCAGGAAATACTAAAGGGAGTGCTACCACCTGAAAAGAAAAGACAGGAGAGAGGGGCTTGGAAGAGAGTATAGAAATGATTATATCAGTAAAAGTAAGTAAAAATTAAAAGTGTAAAAAAAGCAGTGAAAATAAAATATGACAGATAAAACCCAAAGATCAAAATGGGTGAAATAAGAACTGCCTTTACAGTAATAATATTGAATGTTAATGGATTAAAATCTCCAATCAAAAGACACAGACTGGTGGAATGGATAAGAAAATATGATCTGTCTAAGAGAGACTCACCTTAAACCCAAGGATACCAATAGATTGAAAGTGAAAGACTGGAAAAAGATATTCCATGCAGGCAGTAACAAAAACAAAGCTGGAGTAGCTATACTTATATCAGATGAAATAGACTCTAAAAGCAAAACTGTTATTAGAGACAAAGAAGGACATTATAATATTAATAAAACGGACAATTCACCAGGAAGAAATAACAATCATAAATGTATATGCACCTAACCAGGCTGCCCCAAATTACATGAGGCAAACACTGGCAAAACTGAAGGGAGAAATAGATGTCTCTACAATATAATAGCTGGAGACTTCAATACACCATGATCAGCATTGGATAGCACATCTGGGCAGAGGATCAATAAAGAAACAGAGCTTGAATAATTTGATAAATGGACTAAACCTAATAGTTATACACAGAACATTGTACCTCAAAACAGCAGGATATACATTCTTCTCAAGTGCTCATAGATCTTTCTCCAGGATAGACCATATGTTGGGTCACAAAGCAGACCTCTATAAATTCAACAAGATCAAAATTATATGAAGCACTTTCTCTGATCATAATGGAATAAAAAGTTGGAAATCAACAAGAGGAAGAAAAAGGGGAAATTCACAAATACATGGAGAATAAACAAAACACTCTTAAATAATCAGTGGATCAAAGAAGGAATTTTTAGAGAAATAAATAAATATCTCCAGATGAATAAAAACAAGAACACAACATATCAGAACTTATGGGATGCATAGGTTTTATGCATCCCATTTATCTCCCTCAATGCTTACATTAAGAAAGAAGGAAGAGAAAAAAATCAATGACCTAAATACACAGCTGAAGGAACCAGAAAAAGACCAGCAAACTATTCCCAAAGCAAGTAGAAGGAATGAATAACAAAGATCAGAGCAGAAATAAAAGAAATTGAGAACACCCAAACAGCAGAGAGAATTAACAAAACCAAAATTTCCATCTTCAAGATTAACAAAATCTACAAACCTTTAGCTAGACTAACAAAGAAAAAAAGAAGATGCAAATAAATAAAATAAAAAATGAAAACACGGATATTACTACTGACCCCACAGAAATAAAAGAGATGATAAGAGGATACTATCAACAACTGTACGCCAAGAAACTAGCCAATGTAGATAAAATGGAAAAATTCATAGAAATGTATGAAAAACCTACACTGATCCTAGAAAAAATAGACCTCAACAAACCAACCACAAGTAAAAAGATTGAAACAGTCATCAAACAACTCCCTAAAATGAAAAGCCCAGGATCAGATGGTTTCACAGGTGAGTTCTACCAAGCATTCAAAGAAGATTTAATACCAATCTTGCTCAAGTGCTTCCAAAAAATTGAACAAGAAGGTATGCTACCAAACACATTTTGTGAAGCCAATGTCACCTTAATACCAAAGCCAGATAAAGATATTACAAAAAAAGAAAATCACAGACCTATTTCCCTAAAGAATATGGATGCAAAATCCTCAACAAAATACTTGCTAATCGAATCAAACGATATATTAAAAGAATTATTCATCATGATCAAGTGGGTTTTATACCAGGCATACAAGGGTGGTTCAACACAAGAAAATCAATCAGCATAACACACCACATTAATAAATCAAAATAAATTAATAAATCAAAATAAATAATAAATTAATAAATCAAAGAATAAAAATCACATGATCCTATCAATTGATGCAGAAAAGACATTTGACACAATACAGCATCCTTTCTTCATAAAAATACTACAAAAGATAGGAATTGAAGGAAACTATCTCAACATGATAAAGGCCATATAAGTAAAATCCACTGAAAGCTTTCCCATTGCCATCAGGAACAAGAAAAGGATACCCACTGTCACCAATGTTGTTCATTGGTGTTCTAGCTAGAGGTTCCAGCTAGAGCAATCAGGCATGAAAAAGAAATAAAAGGCATCCAAATCAGAAATGAAGAAGTAAAACTTTCGCTATTTGCAGATGATGTGATCTTATATGTAGAAAGTCCTGAAAAATCTACAACAAAATTGCTAGAGCTAATAAACAGTTTCAATAGAGTGTCAGGATACAAGATCAATACAGAAAAATCAGTGGTGTTTCTATACACTAGTAATGTGCAATCTGAGGAGAAAGTCAAGAAAAAATTCCATTTATAATAGTGACTGAAAGAATCAAATATTTAGGAATAAACTTAATCAAGGATGTAAAGCATTTGTAATCAGGAAACTACAATGCATTGCTAAAAGAAATCTTAAAAAGACCTACATAATTGGAAAAACATTCCATTCTCATGGATTGGAAGACTAAATATTAAGATGCCAATTCTACCCAAATTGATATCCAGATTCAGTGTAATCCTGAAAAAAAATTCTACCAGCATTTTTTAAGCAAATGGAAAACATAATTATCAAATTTATTTGGAAGGGTAGGAGGCCCCAAATAGCCAGAAACATCTTAAAAAGAAACAGTGAGGTTAGAGCACTCTCACTTCTGCTCTTTAAATCATATTACCTAGCTACAGTGGTAAAAACAGCATGGTATTGGCATAAAGATAGACATATCGATGGAATTAAATTGATGGTTCAGAAATAGACCCTCACATCTATGGTCAAGTGATTTTTGACAACCCTGTCAAATCTGAAAAGGGTAGACTAGGGATGTAAATGTCAGCTGAAAGAAAGCTGGAGTATAATCTAGGGACTGAATAACACAATGAACTCAGAAGTGGATGAGAATTGTGGTTAATAGTACAATGCAAAAATGTCGTTCTGTGAACTAAAACAGATGCATGTCACCATTGCAGGGTGGTGGGAATGTGGAAAAGCATGGGAAAAATACAATTAATATAACCTTTGGACTATAGTTAACAGCAATACTGTAATATTCTTGCATCAATGCCAAAGATGCACTGTGTTAATAATGGGCAGGGGGAGGGTAGAAAAAATATGCCAAATATACACTATGGGCCATAGTTAGTGGTAATAATCTGATGATATTATCTCATAATCTGTAACAAATGTTCCACAGAGGAGAGGTGTGTTGGTGAAGGGGTGTTGTATGAGAATTCTACACATGTGCATGATTCTTTCATAAGTTCTTAACTTTTGTAATAAAAATATGCTTTTAAAGAAAGAGAACAGGGCCAATATTTAAACCAATATCAAACTCTAATACTCTTTACAGGTATTAGTAGAGTTGCAGGTACTTCTGGGATGGCAGATTCATGAAAGGAAGAAGCTACTGCTTAACAATGGACATAGTGGTTGCCCAGGCTGGCTGCCTTGGTAAAACTTTTTATGTCATTTGTCTCTGTTTGTTTACTCTTTAAGAAGGAACCTTATACATCATAACGTCAGGGTACAGCAAAGTTTTCATTTTGTTTTGTTATGTTCTGTTTAATTTCCAGAATAAAAACTTAAATTCACACACACAAAATCCAGAAGGTTTCAGATATCCATTTTGGAAGTAAATATTTTTTCGGTATATTTAGAATAACATAGCATGGGGTCTGGATTAAGTAAGCCAGTTGCCTGGGGAAAAAGTGGAAAGGACAAGAAAACTCAGTGGTCTTGGGAGAAGAAAGAAAAGTACCTCTAGCAATAATCCAAGTCTCCATCTTTATCCACTAGTCTCTGTTGCTCCTGATTTGTAGCTTTTGTTGCTTCAAATTTATCAAATGGAAGGTAGTGTTTATAAATCTGTTACAATCTCCTGCTAGACAGTTTAATCTATTTTTTTAACTAAATTTCCTTGAACCCATTGTTACAATACCCTTCCGAGGCTAGCGTTGCAGAACTTGTCTATTAACATTCAAAGCTGGGAAAGGGAGTATCAAGAAGCACCCAAATGGAACATGCAGGTGCCAAAATATTCTTCTCACCGTCACTATGTAACAGCAACACTATCCCTACCTGGTCATCAGGATCAATTACCCTTGGCAAGATGTTGAATCTTCTTACCTGCTTGGCACTAGGAGCCCAAAACCCCCAAGTGGCAGTTAAAACTTAAAGATTAATGGGCCTCTTGATGCTTCCCTTAGTGAAAGTGTTCTTCATTTGGGAATAAGGATGCTTAAAACCACAAAGTCAGACTTGTGGGGCTGAGCAAATCAAATTCCCCTAGGGTGTTACTGGGTGTAAGCAAGGCCATTTCTGCTTCCTTGGTTCCTGGACTGATGGATTCTACCTATTATGGGCAGAAAACTCTAGAAAGTGGTATAGGAGTGTATACTACATCGTAGAAGATGTATTCCAACATTGTAAAGAAAGTGTCTCTGAGCTAACACTTCAGCTCTGCCTTCAATGAGTCATTTGATCATTCTATCAGACTGGTAGCTAGTAGTCAGATTACAATATATGATAAGGCCAATAGATCCAATGGTCATGGGATCACTCCTGTACCTTCTTTGCTATGAAATGTGTTCCTTGGCCTGACACCATGTTATTTGGGATCTTGGGCCAGTGAAGCAAAATCTTTTTAAGCCATCAGATAATGGTGCTGACTAAAGGTCTGCAGGCAGGAAAGGGAAATCCATGACCAGAATATGTGTCTATTCCTGACTAAATTTCTGTCCATTCCAGAGTGGAAAGGATTCAATTTTATCAACTTGCCATCAAGTGGCAATGGTCTTCTAGAGGGATGCTGCCATATTTGGCAGGGGAGATGCTCAGTGCTGGTTACTGATGCTGGTAGATTAAAAATTAATAAGTTATAGTAGTTATTGATCAAACTTTGGTAAGTGGAAATCAATGATGTTGAGCTCATGCCTGGCTTTCATCCCTGGCACCATAGCTACTTTGTTCATCTGCCCATTTTGTCAATTTGGGGTGAATGATCACAGCTAGTTGATGTCAACTAACAGAGTCTTTTTGTCTTTCTACTTGTTTAGAACCTTTTTGTTGCTAGATGGTCTCTGATTGGAATTGGTACGCAATACAAAGATTTTTACACTTCATTCATCCTCCTACACATAAATCCACTTACCTCTCCTCCATATCCAGATCTCCTTATCCCCAGTCTCCATTCTTTCTCTTTATAAGGCCCAGCCCATGAGTCTTTCCACACAAAGGAGAAGGTTAGGTGCACCAATGAAGCTTTGGCCATTGGGTGGGATTTCTTTCATTACTGTCTTTCAAGGCCTTCACTAATGGGCTATAATGCAGTTGCCATCCATTTTCAGTTTACAGGCACATGTTTTAGTTTGCTACAATGCCAAAATGCAATATACCAGAAATGGATTGCCTTTTACAATGATAATTTATTATCATTTAAGTTTACAGTTTCAAGACTGAGAAAAATGTCCAAATCAAGGAATCATCACGTGATGTTTACTCCCTGACAACAGGTTGCTGGCAATCCTAGAATCTGTCATATGGCAAGACACATGACTGCATCCTCTCTTCTAGGTTTCATTGCTTTCAGCTTCTGGCTGCTGGGATTTTCTCTCTCATCATCTGTGGATTTTCACTGCTTCTGTCTCCATATTTATCTTGTTTACAAAGGACTCTAGTAAGAGGATTAAGGCCAGCCCTGGGCCATGCCTTACAGAAGTAACTTAAGCAAAAGACCCTTAACTGGTCAGACTAGGTAGGCAGGACTCAACTCTCTCACAAAAACAATGGAGGAAGGGAAAAAAGCTGTCCAAGGGAACTTCTTTTGGGTTCTACAGACCAGGAGAGTGCCACGTACCGACTCCCCACCCCCACCCCCCAGAAAGTGAGGGACAGAGAGAAGAAGTTGAAATGAAAACCATGATCTACTAGCTGCTCCTGCTGAAAATGGCATCCATGCCCCACCTTCAAGGGCAACAGCCTTAATAAAACCCCTGGCTCAAAGGTAGCCAACTGAGAAGTAAACAGACATCTTTTTACCTGGGAAGAGGGAAGGAGTAGCAGAGGGCAGAGAGTGGTTTCTCTTCAATGAATTTGGCCAGCAAAGCCCACTTTGAATTTCAATTCTAGCCAAACCAAAATCATGGGCAAGTGGAAGTTGAGTCACCTCTGTGGAAAGATACACTGTTAAGCACCATATGCTGACTGGTGGGGAAACTGCAAGGAGGAAAACTGCTTTTATGTATCCCTTGTCCCCTAGATCTGTTCTGCACACCATTAGTGAAGCCCTGGCCCTATTTTGATAACTTAAGCTGGGCAAAGTTAAATACTTAGAATAAGTTGAACCAAAACTTAAAGAAGAGCTGTGAAAAAAACCATTTAGCAAGAGAGAGAAATTGACCATCAGAGTAAATTCACTAACATATTCATATGCCTAGACATCAGCAAAAAACTACAAACCATACGATTATAAGAAACAGGAAGAGCTGCCCTAGCCAAAGAAACAAAGCAAAAATCCTGAGGAGACACAGGATTTAAGACAACTAATCAATGATAATCATGAAATCTCCTAAATCAATTCAAGGAGTTGAAGGAAAGCATGACTAAAGATATAAAGGATATTAAGATGACACTGGGTGACATAAAGAATTTTTGAAACCCTGCAAAGAAAAGTAACAGAGCTTATGGAAATTAAAGAAACATTGGACAAGATTAATCATATAGTAGATGCTTATCACAGTGGATTTGAACTAATGAGGGACAGAATTAGTGAAATGGAGGACAGAACATGTGAATTTGAAAAGACAAGAGAAAAGAATGGGAAAATTGGATCAGCGTCTCAGGGAATTGTATGACTATGCATAACACACAAACATACATGTTATCAGTGTCCCAGAAGGGGAAGAGAGTGGAAAAGGGGCAGAAAGAATATTTGAGGAAATTACTACCGGAAACTTCCCAAACCTTATAAGAGACATAAATATCAATATCCAAGAAAGACAACACACCCCAAACAGAATAAACCCTAATATACCTATTCTGAGATACAGAATGACAAATACCAGAGCAGCAAGAGAAAAGCAAAGCATCACATACACAGGAACCTCAATAAGACTAAATACTGATTGCCCATCAGAAACCATGGAGGCAAGAAGAAAGTGGTATGATGTATTTAAGGTACAGAAAGAGAAAAATTGTCAGCCAAGAATTCTTTATCCAGCAAAAATATCCTCCAAAAATAAGGATGAGTTTAAAGTCTTCACAGACAAAAACTGAGACAGTATGTTACCAAAAGACCAGAATTACAAGAGATACTATAGGGAGTGCTACAACCTGAAAGAGAAAAAACAAGGGTGAGAAACTTGGAGATGACTGTAGAAATGAAGATTATCAGTAAGGATAAATTAAAGGATAAAAAGACAGATAATAGTATGATATGATAATGGAAAGCCCCAATGGATAAATGGACAAACTAAGTAATGCCTTTACAGTAATAACATTAAATATTAATGGATTGAATTCCCCAGTCAAAAGACATAGACTGGGAAGCAGGTGTGGCTCAATCGATAGAGCTCCCGTTTACCATATGGGAGGCCCCGGGTTCACTTCCCAGGGCCTCCTTGTGAGGGTAGGCCAGCCCGCGTGGCATGGTGGGCTGATGCAGCAGGACCTCACAGCAAGGGAGAGATAAGCAGACACAGAAGAAGCACACAGCAAATGGACACAGCAAACACAAGCAGCAAGGGGGGCATAAATAAATAAATAAATAAATCTTAAAAAAAAAAAAAG
>JAQZBX010009255.1:0-13432 GCA_029593785.1 Cabassous unicinctus
CTTTAAATGCAAAAAAGTTATAAGAGATATAGAAGGTCATTATATATTAATAAAAGGGATGATCCACCAGGAAGATACAACAGTCATAAATATCTATGCACCTAACCAGGGTGCCCCAAAATACATGCGGCAAACTCTGGCAAAACTGAAGGGAGAAATAGACATCTGTACAATAATAGTTGGAGACTTCAACACACCTCTCACATCATTAGATAGAACAACTAGACAGAAGATCAAAAAGGAAACAGAGAACTTGAACAATATGATAAATGAGTTAGACCTAATAGACATATACAGAACGTTGCACCTAAACTCAGTGGGTTATACATTCTTCTCGAGTGCCCATGGATCTTTCTCCAGGATAGACTACATGTTAGGTCTCAATAAATGTAAAAAGACTGAAATTATACAAAGCACCTTGTCAGATCATAATGGAATGAAACTGGAAATCAATAATAGACAGGAAAGCAGTAAATTCGCAAATGTGTGGACACTGAACTACACACTCCTAAATAATCAGTGGGCCAAAGAAGAAATTACAAGTGAAATCAGTAAATACATTGGGATGAATGAAAATGAGAACACAATGTATCAAAACTTATGGGATACAGTGAAGGCAGTGCTGAGAAGGAAATTAATAGCCCTAAATGCCTATATTAAAAAAGAGGAAAGAACTAAAATCAAAGATCTAACTGAACAACTGGAGATACCAGAAAAAGAACAACAAACCATTCCCAAAACAAGCAGAAGGAAAGAAATAATAAAGATTAGAGGAGAAATAAATGAAATTGAGAACAACAACCAAAAAAATAGAGAAAATCAACAAAACCAAAAGCTGGTTCTTTGAGAAGATCAATAAAATTGACAAACCCCTAGCTAGACTAACAAAGAGAGAGAAGATAGGAAAAAAAATAAAATAAATTTTTTTAAAAAATCTAATTTAATTTTTTAAAAGATGCAAAAAAAAAAAGATAAAATCAGAAATGAAAGGGGCAAAGTTATGACAGATCTGACAGAAATAAAAAGGATAAGAGTATATTATGAGAAACTGTATGTCAACAAACTAGACAACCTAGTGAAATGGACACATTCCTAAAAATGCACAAACAACCTACATTGATGCTACAAGAAATGTAAGTACAATCACACTGAAATACAGACCAATCACATTGAAAAAGATTGAATCAGTCATCAAAAAATCTCCCAAGCAAGAAAAGTCCAGGACCAGATGGCTTCACAGGTGAATTCTATCAAGCATTTTAAGAACAATTAACACCAATCCTGTTTAAACTCTTCCAAAAAATTGAAGAGGAGGGAAAATTACCCATCACATTCTATGAAGCCAACATCACCCTAGTACCAAAGCCAGATAAAGACACTACAAGGAAAGAAAATTACAGACAATCTCTCTAATGAATATAGAGGCAAAAATTCTCAACAAAATACTAACAAATAAAATCTGACAGCATGGCAAAAGATGTATACACCAAACCAAGTGGGATTTATTCCTGCTATGCAAGGCTGGTTCAACATAAGAAAAATCAATCAAAGTAATACACCACACTAATAAATTGAAGGGGAAAAAACCCACCTGATTATCTCAATCAATGCAGAAAAGACATTCAACAAAATCCAGCATCCTTTCTTGATAAAAACACTTCAAAAGACAGGAATAAAAGGAAAATTCCTCAATATGATAAAAGGCATATGTGAAAAACCCACAGCGAACATCATACTGAATGGGGAAAGGTTGAAAGCTTTCCCTCTAAGATCAGAAACAAGAGAAGGATGCCCACTGTCACCACTGTTATTCAACATTGTACTAGAAGTTCTAGCTAAAGCAATTAGACAAGAAGAAAAAAAAGCATACAAATAGGAAAAGAGGAAGGAAGACTCTCACTATTTACAGAAGATATGATCCTATATTTAGAAAATTCTGAAATGTCTATGACAAAGCTACTTGAGCTAATAAATGAATTTGGCAAAGTGGCAGGATACAAGATCAACTTGCAAAAATCAGTAATGTTTCTGTACACTAGTATTGAACAATCTGAGGAGAAAATCAGGGAAAAAATTCCATTTACAATAGCAACAAAAAGACTCAAATACCTAGGAATCAAATTTAACTAAAGAAGTACAGGAACTATATTCAGAAAGCTACAAAACAATGCTAAAAGAAATCAATGAGGACGTAAACAAATGGAAAGACATTCCATGTTCATCGATTGGAAAACTAAATATAGTGAAGATGCCAATCCTACCCAAACTGATTTATAGATTCAATGTAGTATCAATCAAAATTCCAAAAGTATACTTTACAGAAAAGGCAATTACCAAATTCATTTAGAAGGGAAAGTGTACACAAATAGCCAAAAGCATTCTAAATAAGAAGAGCAACACGGGAGGAATTTCACTGCCTGGCCTTGAAACATGTTACAAAGCTACAGTGGTCAAAACAGCATGGTATTGGCATAAAGATAGACACATCAACCAGTGGAATAGAATTGAGAGTCCAGAAATAAACCCTCACCTCTACAGCCAACTGTTTTTTGACAAACCTACCAAGTCCATGTTGACAGGACAAAACAGTCTCTTCAACAAATGGTGCTCGGAAAACTAGATATTCTTACCAAAAGAATGAAAGAGGACCCCCATCTCACTCCCAATACAAGAATTAACTCAAAATGGATCAAAGAGCTAAATATAAAAGCCAGGACCATAAAACTACTAGAAGAAAATGTAGGAAAACATCTTAAAGCTCTTGTGGTTGGTAGTGGTTTTTTGGACCTTACACCCAAAGTACGCACAACAAAAGAAAAATAGATGAATGGGACCTCCTCAAAATTAAATACTTTTGCACCTCAAAGGACTTTGTCAAAAGGGTGAAAAGGCAGCCGACTCAATGGGAGAAAATATTTGGAAGTCATGTCCAATAAGGGTTTAATATCCGTGATATATAAAGAGATGCTACAACTCAACAATAAAAAGACAAATGACCCAATTAAAAAATGGGCAAAAGACTTGAATAGACATTTGTCCAAAGAAGAATTATAAATGTCAAAAAAAATATGAAAAAATGTTCATCATTATTAGTGATTAGGAAAATGCAAATTGAAACTACAATGAGATATCATTTCACACCTATCAGAATGGCCACTATTAAAAAGTCAGAAAACTACAAATGTTGGAGAGGATGTGGAGAGATAGGAATGCTTATTCGCCATTGGTGAGAGTGTAGACTGGTACAGCCACTGTGGAAGACTGTTTGGCAGTTCCTAAAGAAGTTGAATATAGATTTGCCATGTGACCCGGCAATACCACTACTAGGTACATGCCCAGAAGAATTGAGAAAAGTGACACGAACAGCCACCTGCACACTGATGTTCATAGTGACGTTATTCATGATTGCCAAAAGATGAAACAACCCAGGTGTCCATCAACCGATGAATGGATAAATTGTGGTGTATTCATACAATGGAATATTGTGTAGCTGTAAGAAGAAATGAAGTCGTAAAGTATATGACAACGTGGATGAACCTGGAGGACATTATGTTGAATGAAGCAAGCCAGACACAAAAGAACAAATACTGTGTGATTGTGCTACTATGAACTAAATAAATTGTGTAATCTCATGGAGTACTAACCTGAATATGGGTCACCAGAAAATAGAATGAGTTATAAGAATGGAAAGCTGAGGGTTAACTTGTGTAGAATTAGTAAAAAGGATGTGTGTTAATCTTTGGAAATGAATAGAAAAGGTGAAAGTCCAATATAATGTTTGTAACTAGCAATACTATTATGTGAGTATGAAAGTGATTTAAAGGGAAAGTTTAAGGTCATGTGTATTACTAATAGGAAAGCTAAAAAATGCAACATAGAACTGTATAGCATAGTAAAACCACATGTGAAATATGAGTATGGGTAAAATTGCATATATAAAACTTTTTCTTTGAAGCTGAATGTTAACACTAAAAAATGTTAATATCAGACCAAAAAAACCCCATTATGCTATGTGAAAGAAACCAGACAGAAAATACTACATATTGTATGATTCCATTTATATAAAATATAAATATAAATCAATTTATAAAAATGAAATTAGATTAGTGGTTATGTAGGGCTGGGGAAGGAATGCTAAGGGGTGTGGAGTCTTTCTTTTTGGAGAAATGTAATTGTTCTAAAATTTTTTGTGGTGATGAATGTACAACATTGTGATTATACTAGAAGCCCTTGATTATACTCTTTGAATAGATCATATAGTATGTGAATGTATTACAATAAAACTGCTTAATAAATAAATAAATAAATAAATGTGCAAGAATAGCCAGAAATAGCAGCTGTGTACAGCAGGGGAAACAGAAAAAGACTGAGAGGTGAAGATTTTCTTGATTGTTTGTTTTTCTGTTTTTTTGTTTATTATTATTATTGAAATAATGAAAATGCTCTAATAATGATTGAAATGATGAACGCATAACTCTGTGATCATACCAAATACCATTAATTGTTCACTTTGGATGAATTGTATGCTTTATTAACATGTATTAATAAAATTGATTTAAAAAAAATGCATCCAGAGAGGAAAGGCAGATAACCTATAAAGAAATAATTTATAGTCTGACAACTGACTTTAATATAGCAACAATGGAAACCAGAAGACAGTGGGAAAATACCTCAAATGTTCTGAGAAAAATTAAGTGTGAACCTAAAACTGAACATGAAATTAGGAAATTTTCAGGCAAATCAAAACAGAGTTTACTCTTGCATACCCTCACTAAAGGAAATGTTAGAGGGCATAGTGCAAGCAGAAGGAGAATGATCCCTGATAGAAAATCTGAGATGCAAGAAAGAATGTTGAGCAAAGAGAGTGGCAAATATGTGAATAATATAAGAAATTATGGACTTTATAAAATAATGATAAAAATATCATTTTATATATGTGTATATGTGTAGGAGTGGGAATGGCAAACAGGCTAGGACCAAAATCCTGGATCACAGTAGCAGATAAGTTGGGAGAATGAGTGGTAGGAGCCAAAGCCTTCTAGGGTCTTTGCTAGAGAGGAGAAAAAAATACATTGATTAACTTCTATTTCAGACTATGGAATTTAGTCTATAAGTATAAATAGCCTTACTAATTATTAAAAGAACAGAGATAAGGTAAAGGGAAAAAATGGAATGAGAAAAAAAATCTTAATTTAAAAAAAGACGAGAGGGAGCGGATGTGGCTCGAGCAGTTGAGCGCCTGCCTCCCACATGGGAGGTCCCAGGTTAGGTTCCTGGTGCCTCCTAAAAATAAACAAACAGACAAATAACAAACAGCAAACAAATGAAGAAACCAACTCAGGGAAGCCAATGTGTACTGGCTTCCCACAAGCGAGATACAGGATTCAATCCCTAGCCCCGGTACCTCAAAAATGAAACAAACAAAAAGACTAGAAGGTGGGGCATGCGGCAGAGGAAGAAATAGAAAACAGGTCAAATAGAAAGTAAATAATCAGATAGTAGCAATATAAATCCAAATGTATTATTAATCACAATAAAGAAATATAAATAAAATAAATATAAATGCACAAAACACTAGTGCCAAAAGACCATAACTGTCAGACAGTCAGATGGGATTTTTTTAAAAGTCAGTCAATTCTAAGAGACACTGAGATATACCAAAATGCAAATAAGCAAATAGATTGAAAAATAATGATGAGTTGTGAGCTGGCAATACCACTACTAGGTATATACCCAGAAGAACTGAGAGCAATGACATAAAAATACATCTGCAAACTGATGTTCATAGAGGCTAATATTCACGATTGCCAAATGATGGAAACAGCCCAGATGTCCATCAACTGAGGAATGGATAAACAAATTGTGGTGTATACACATGATGGAATATTATTCAGCTGTAAGAAGAAATGAAGTCATAAAGCATATGAAAACATAGATGATCCTGGAGACCATTATGTTGAGTGAAGCAAGCCAGGCACAAAAGGACAAATATCGTCTTATTTCACTATTATGAACTAAATGCAATGGGCAAACTAATAGAGTTAATAGCTGGAATATAAGTCAACAATGAATAGATGTGGTTAGAGAATGGAAAGCTGAGGTTTAATCTCTGCAGAATTGGTAAAAAGTTGTTTGGAAATGTTTGGAAATGAATAGAAATGGTTGAAAGCACATCATAGGATTTGTAATTAGTAGCGCTAATATACAGGTAAGACAGTGGTTTGGGCTTTTGGAGTTATTTTTTGAGTAATGAAAATGCTCTAATATTGATTGAAGTGATGAATGCACAACTATGGATCGCACCAAATGCCATTTATTATACACTTTCGATAAATTATATGGTTTATGAATAACAAAAATAATAGGGTGGTATATTAATCAGCCAAAGGGGTGTTGAAGCAAATTACCAGAAATCAGTTGGCTTTTATAAAGGGTATTTATTTGGGGTAGAAGTCCACAGTTACCAGGCCATAAAGCGTAAGTTTCTTCCCTCACCAAAGTCCATTGCCACGTGTTGGAGCAAGATGGCTACCGAAGTTTGCGAGGGTTCAGGCTGTTTGGGTTCCTCTCTTCCCGGGGCTTGCCTCTCTCTGCGCTCAGGCTTACTTTGTGCCACAAGGCCAGCTGTAGACTATGTCAAATGACTTGCTTCTCTTCCCAGGGCCTTCTCTCTTTGCTCACGACCAAGCTACTTCCCGGGGCTCCAGCTCAAGACTCCGCATCACAACTCCAACTCAAAACTGCTCCCTCTGCTTTTTCTGTCTTTTGCCATGCCTTTTATATTTGATTCCCCACCCACCAAGGGGTGGGGCTCAACACCCTACTGACGTGGCCTAGTCAACGCCCTAACTTAATCATGCCCAGATTAATAGAACAGTTTACAAACATAATCCAATATCTATTTCTGGAATTCATAATTACATCAAACTGCCAAACTGCTACAGTTGGTTTGGGGCGGGGGGGAAATACACCAAATCAAAGATATGGACTATGTTAGTAGTAATACTTTGAGGATGCACTTCATAATTTGTTACAAATTTTCAAAACAATGAAAGGTATTTGTGGTGGGGTGCTGTGTGAGAGCCTTGTATGATGTTAGGCATGTTCGTTTTGTAAGTTCACAACTTTTACTATACACTTACTGTTTATGTGTGTTCATGTGTGAATGAAATACTTCAATAAATTGTTTTTAAAATGGAAAAAAAATTAAGATGGGTAAACATATACTGGGTAACTACTAAACAAAATAAAGTGTTGTTACTATATTATTATGAGAAAAAAAATCAATATTTACATAAAATAGTCACAAGAATTAAGAAAAGGTCGTCTTTTAATGATAAAAGCTTCATTTAACTGGGAAGAGTTACAAATTCTAAGCCTGCTACTCCATAAGATCTAAGCCCCGCTCAATCTGAAGCAAAGCGGGCACCACCATCCTCAAATACTCAAGATTAAAAAATGAACAAACGTAAGGGGGGAATGCAACCAGGGACGAAAGTAGACATTACATTGTAGTAACGGAAGAACTTGTAACACTGATATAAAGATAGTGGTCACCAGAGGTGCTGAGGGGAGGGGGAGGGAAGAATAGGTGGAACATGGGGCATTTTTAGGGCATTGGAATTGCTCTGCATGATTTTGCAGTGACGGATAGAGGCCATTATACATTTTGCCTAAACCCATAAAATTTTACAGTGCAAAGTGTAAACCATAATGTAGCTGTAGACCATGGTTAGTAGCAATGCTTCAATATTTGTTTGTCAGTTGAAACAAATGTACCACATTCATGTAAGATGTTATTAATAGGGGAAAACATGAGGGGGAGGGGGTGGGGTATATGGGAATCTCCTATATTTTCAATTTAACTTTTCTGTAATCTAAAACTTCTTTAAAAATAAAGTTAAAAAAAGTCAACACCACCCAAACAAACGAAATATATATATAAGCCTGTAGGTCCCTAATAACATAGTCTCAAAGTATATTAAACAAAATTTTGACAGAAATATAAGAAAAAATTGAAAAGCCCATGATCATAATATGAGATTTTAAAACAACTCTCAGTAAATGATGGAAAATGCAGCTAAAAGAAATCAATAAAATACAGAAAATTTGAGCTGTGCACGATTTATTTGACACTTATGAAACATTGCACCCAAATCTTCACACCTTCTTTGAATGCACATTGAACATGAAGAAGTTTGTATTAGTCAGGGTTCTCTAGGGAAACAGAACCGACAGGAGATATCTGTAAATATTATGAGATTTTATAAAATTGTCTCACACGACCGCAGGGACGCACAAATCCAAATTCTGTAGGGCAGGCTGTAAACCAGGCACTCCAATGAAGGTCCTCAATGAGTTCCCCAGGAGAAGCTGTATGTCTGAAGTAGAGATGGGAATTCTCTCCCTGACTGCTGAAATCACTTTTCCTTTTAAGGCCTTCAACTGATTGGATGAGACACCTCTCATTGCTAATGGCAATCTCCTCAGTTGATTATAGATGTAATCAGCCATAGATGCAATCAACTCACTGATGATTTAAGCCTATGAAATGTCCTCACAATAGCAATTAGGCCAGTGCTCGCTTGACCAAGCATCTGGGCACCATTATCTGGCCAAGTTGACACATGAGTCTAACCATCACAAAGTGCTAGACCAAAAAGGTAGCCATAGCATTGAGGCCACACAGACCACTTTCTCTGATTATAATGCAATTTAGTAAAAATCAATAACAGAAATATAACTACAAAACCCCAATTTTTTTGAGTATGTGGAAATAATTTTTTTAAACTTCTAAGGAACTCACGGCTGAAAGAGTAATTATGGAGGAAATTAGAAAATAAATAGAACTAAAAGAAAATGAAAATATACCAGAAACCTGTAGAACTCTCCTAAAATGGTATTAGGAAATTTATATATCAAGAAAAGAGGAAAGACTGAGAGTTAATGAGCAAAGCATCTAACTTAGGAAATTATATATATAAAAGGATATCAGAATAAACCCAAAGAAAGAAGAGGGAAGGAAACAAAGATATGACAGAAATTAATGAAATAGAAAACAAATAGACAACAGATAAGGTCAAACAAACCAAAACTTGATTCTTTGAAAAGACTAAAAAAATTGATAAATCTACTAGATATTTATCAACAAAAATGACAATATAGATGTATCATAATTTAAATAGATGATAGTAGGTATTATGAACAACTTTATGCCAGAAAATTTGAAAACTTAGATGACAAGGATAAGTTCCTACTGAAATACAAATTAACTTGCCTACTCAAGAAGAAATAGAAAAGCTGAATATCTTTTATCCCTACAAGAAAATGAATAGTTTAAAATCTTCTGACAAAGAAAACACCAAGCGTTGTAAGTAAGTTCTGCCAAACTTTCAAGCAAAGAGATTATTCCAATATTATTGGAATAGAATAGAAAATAGAAAATCCCTAACGCTGATGAAAGGCACAACTATGAAATTTTAGAGACCATAGGAGAATATCCCTGTGACCTTAACACAGGGAAGGATTTCTTAACCAAGACATAAAATGTGTTTTGTTATAATCGAGAAAGTCACTGAAAATTCAGCTACATTAAAGTGGAGAATTTAGATCCATGTAATTCCTTTGGAAAATACTTTGACATTACCTATTAAAATTAAACATGCATATACTCTGTGAACCTGAAATTTTACTCTTGTGTATATACTCGAAGACTTGAGTGCATCAGGAGTCATGTATAAGAATATGCATAAAACATATGTGCATAAAAACATAGTTCAAAGTCACTATAACTAGGAACAATCCAAATACCCAAAAGAGGAACATAAATATATAAAGCATAGCATTGTCCCTCACTGGAATATTACACAGCAGGGAAAAGGAACAAACCAATACCACATGCCACATGTGAGAGTTTCAAGAGAATACAGTGGACATAAAAAGCAAATAACAGAAGACTTCATACAGAATGATTCCATTCATACAAAGCTCAAAAATAGACAAAACAAGAAACACAATTTTGGTTTCACACAGGTCATATTTTGTTGATTCTAAGACACACTTTTTTTTTTTTTTTACAATTTAATCTCTCTAAAATTCAGGTGTACCTTATAATCAGTGGTGTCTTACAATTACATCTGGCAGCAGTTTTTCTTGCTTAGACAAACATGAAATAATGATGCATCTCTCAATTGTTTGGGAGCTTAGGTTCAATGAAATATGATAGGTGGTAAAATGATAAAGAAAAGCAGCTGAATGATTAACACACAATTTGTCAGGGAGGGAAGGAGATGGGAAAAGGAAAGGGCATCTAGGGGAATTCTAAAGTACTGGCAATGTGCTATTTTTTCGTCTAAGAAGTGTTTATATGGGTATTCATTTTATTGTTAGTCTTTAAATAGTTTAGACTCATACATATATGGTATTTTTCACAATTAAAAACAAGCATGTGGAAAGACTGAAACAACCCAAGTGTCCATCAACTAATGAATGGATAAACAACTTGTGGCATAGACATATGATGGAATATGATTCAGCTATAAGAAGGAATGAAGTCCTGATGCATGCAACAACATGGATGACCCTTGAAGACATTATGTCAAGTAAGTCAGACACAAAAGAACAAATATTGTATGGTCCCACTAATATGACCTAATCATTAAACTCATGGAGTTAAAACCTGGAGTATAGGTTACCAGGAGATAGAATGAGGGTTGAGAATGGGGAGTTGGTGCTTAATGTGTGTAAAGTTTTTTAATGAAGTTGATTGTAAATGTCTGGAAATGGATAGAGGTGAATATAATTAATGGCACTAATTTATGGATGTGATTGTGGTTGAAAGGGGAAGTTTAGGGTCATATATGTCAATAGAAGGAAAGCTAGAGAGTAAACTTGGGACTGTACAACAGAGTGAACCTGGTTGTGGATGATGACTGGTTAATAGCACAAATACAAGAATGTTCTTCCATGAACTAGAACAAACATAAGTCACAAGGTATTAATAATAGGGTGGTGTCTGGGAAAAATACAACTAATGCAAACTGTGGATTATAGTAACAGGAATATTGTAATATGCTTTCATTCAATTGAAATAAGAGTACTATATCAACACTGAGGGTCAATAATAGGAGGGTATAAGGGGTATGGGATTTTTCTTTTTGGAGTAATAAAAATGTTCTAAAATTGATGACTCTGTGATTATACTGAAAGCCATTGATTGTACACTTTGGATGGATTGTATGGTGTGTAAATAAAAATGTGATATATATATTCTTCTGGAAAAAAAGCCATCATGTGAAAGAGGCAAGGAAGAGGAGACAACATGAATAATAACTCAGGAAGCTGGACAGTGAAGGGGGGAAGAGAGACAAGAAGTAATTAGAGCGGATGTGGAAGATACTAGTGGGAAAAGACAAAGGAAAGCGTCCCCGAGAAGCTGGGGAGCATTGCACGTGGAGGAACTGGCCCTTCAGAAGAAAATAGTTCCTCCATTTTAGCAAAAGGGACAAAGGAAAAGGGTTTATGGAATCTGTGGTGGAATTTTGTGCATTATTTCCTGGTGGTGGTTTCTATTTTCTTTATGAAGAATTTATATACAGAAAGTGGTAGGCATCTAAAATGGTAAACACTCATTCAACAGTTAGCCTGTGCCAGGTAACTAAACTAAGAGCTTGTTATATCCATTGTTCCTTTTACTCCCCTCATTAAGCTAGGAGATATGTATTCTCTCAGGATGTCCATTTTGGAGATAAGAAAATGGTGGTTTGGGGAGGCTAAACAACTTTGCAGCTGCAAAGTGTCAGAGCCGGGATTCAAATGCAAGCAGGTCAGTGGCACGGGCTGAACATTCAACCATCTTGCTGTAGTACAGAGCCCTGTGCCTGGAGAGTGGAGATGGATGGATCGAGAACAAAGGAAGAAGCTGACCAGAGTAAAGAAGTAAGATGATCAGACTTCAGAGCTGTGCTCTCTGTCTGAGGAGACAGAATGGAGCCAAATGCTTCACAAGTGCCGGGATAGACTCTCTCCTACGCTCTCTTTTTAAGGCTTATGAGCTTTAGCTAGAAAGATTGTAATTTTTGGACAAAGTGACAGGAAAGGCCAACAACTTAACATCAACTGGAATCCACTGTCCCTGGTTCCATTTTTTTGGAGAAGCCAGTTGTTAGTTACAGGCTGAGGGGGTGACGCCTGCTAGGCGCTGACTATTCATTTGACGGCCTCCATTGCCCTCTGCTGGCCGGAAGTGGGAATGCTCGGTAATGTGCCTAGAGTCCCACTTCCTCCAAAACCAACAGATCTACTGGGGATAGGTGGGCAGGATCAACTAGAATCAGATTGTGGAGTATGTCAATCCCACCCTTCTCTGCACACATGCACATATTTTGTACCAATGGTACAAAACTTTTGACATTCTAGGACTGTAAAGCTGTTTGAAAACTTGCTTCAGCTGTTTTCCTCAATTTAAAAAAACAAAACAAACAAAACATAAAACATTGTTACATCTGCCACCTTCTCAATACTGTTTTCCAAAACCCAAGAATATGAGAATTAGAGTGCAAGTTTTGATGATTTAACGAAACACCGATTTCTTCATCATTTTGTGTTTTCAAAAATTGTCTACTAATTGTGTGTTTGAAAAGGCATTTTTATTTTTCTGATTTTTTTTTTTTTAAGATTTATTTTATTTATCCCCCCCTTGCTGCTTGTGCTGCTGTGTCCATTCGCTGCGTGTCTTCTCTGTGTCTGCTTATCTCCCCCTTGCTGTGAGGTCTTGCCGCATCAGCCCACGGCGCCGCGCAAGCCGGCCTGCCCTCCACAAGGAGGCCCCGGTAAGCGAACCCAGGGCCTCTCATATGGTAAACGGGTGCTCTATCCATTGCACCACACCCGCTTCCTGCCGTGAGGTTGCTGCATCAGCCCACCGCACTGCTCAGGCCGGCGTGCCCTTACAAGGAGGCCTCGGGATGCGAACCCGGGCCTCCCATATGCTAAACGGGGGCTCTATCCACTGAGCCACACCCGCTTCCCTGGAAAGGCATTTTTAAAACTGTGATTTCCTATGTGAGAATCCAAGGTCACAGAACTTTTGCAAAAATGAGTGTTTTCATTTTCAAATGTGATTTTTCATTAAAAGATCAGTCCATGCTATTAGAAACTTCACTTTGTTATACATTTGGAACAAAATGTTCAAAATTTATATAGGTTTTACAAATATTCTCACCGTCCTGATTTTGTGATAATCAGGGTAGGCTAAACATCCTCTATATTAGAAACCATGCATGTGTCCCTGGACCTACTTCTTCTCCCTAGGTCTGGTTTTTAGAATGCTGGTGATAAACTAAGCCTGATTTATTATATGATCATCCTGTATGGGAAATGATTGTAACTCTGGATGTCTTTGGTCAACTTTAAGAGATACAGCAGGGGGGCG
>JAQZBX010009255.1:13532-46540 GCA_029593785.1 Cabassous unicinctus
GCCTCTCTCCCACATGGGAGCTTCCAAGGATTGAATCCCAGTGAAGACAGGAGGAGAAGGATGAGAAGAGAGGGCAGGAAACAGACACAGAGAATTGCCCAGCAAATGGACACAAAAACAGTAAAAAAGGAGAGGGGGGTGTATAATAAATAAATTACAATAAATTTAAATAAAAAGGGGATATAAATAAATAAATAATAAGGTGGGTTGGGGGAAAATACAGCAAATGTAAGGTATGGACTACAGTTAGTACTGTAGTAATATTTTTATGATATTCTTTCATAATTTCTAACAGATGTTTCACAACAATGCAAGGTACTGTTGGTGGGGTGATGTATGGGAGCCCTGTATGATGTTATACATGTTTATTTTGTAAGTTCACAACTGTCACTATACACTTACTGTTTATGTATGTTCATGTATAAATGATATACCTCAATAAAATAAAATAAAAAATTATATAGGTTTCGTTTGAGTTGAGAAACAGAAATAAATGCCAGCAGCAGCGGTTGCTCTCATGGAGAATCCTAGAATTCCTGGTAACTGCTAGGGAAGGATGTGTGGCTTTGAGGGCTCCGTGAAACTCCAAATGGGTGGGCTCCAGGGCCTTCGTTGTCCCTGGCTCTCGTGAGCCCCCTTCATTCAGGCCCTTTCATGCAGTAGCCAGAATGAACATTTTAAAATGAAAATCATATCATGATACCCTCCCCCCTACACTTTGGGAGAGACCAATTGCCACATTATTCATCTGAGAATAAAACACAGATCTCTCAGCACAAGGCCGGCTCACGCCGCCCCCTTCAGGCCTGTCCACAGCCCCCTTTCCTTCCCCTTCAGCTGTTTGTGAATATGGACCGTTCAAATCTCAATTTAAATGTCCCTCATACGACTTTATTTTTAACGTTCTATTTCCCTCAGAACACTGGCTACAGTCTGTAACAATCTTACCAGTCTGTTGTTTATTTCCTATCGTCCCCATCATGGTAAGTCCTTGTCCACCTTGCTCCTGGATGCATGTCCAATGCCTAATGAACATATATTTACTAATGAGTGAGCGAATGAAGTGAGCAAAGAACTGGACTGAGCCACGCGAGTGACACCAAAGCCATCCCATGCAGATCCCAGCATCAAGTCCATTCCATAAATACAAGGAAGTTCTATCCTATGGGATAGGAAGCAGAGAGAGGGCTGTGGCAGTTTGGGATTATTTATGAATCCCAAAAAGAGAGCTTATGTTTGTAAACTAATCTGTTCCTTTGGGTGTGATACACTTTGAATACATTAGATTCAGCTGACATGTCTTGATTAAATTACCTGCTAAGATTAGGGCTTTGATTGGACCACATCAGTAGGTCATGACTCGACTGAGTCCCTGGCCCCTTGGTGGGCTGATATAAATGGACACTCACTCAAGAAGAAGACGCGGAAGAGGAAAGAGCTCTGTCATGTTTGATCCTGGGACCCGGGAGAGAGATGAGCCATTCACCTGATAGTTTGTAGCTGAAGAGAACAGAGCAGCTGAGCCACTGAGAAGTCCCAGAAAGAAGCAAGCCCTATGCCAGAGACTGATATAGGAAGCCCTGAGAGACCAGCCAGAGCTCAGCCACCATCTTGCTTCAATACGTGGCAACTGACTTTGGTGAGAAAGCAACCCTGAGTTGGACTCTTTAGAGCCTTGTAACTGCAAGCTTTACCCCAAATAAATACCCTTTACAAAAGCCAACAGACTTCTGGTACTTTGCATCAGCACCCCTTTCACTGACTAATACGAGGGCTGTGGCTGGGACCAGGCCGACAGAGCTGCACCAGCCATCAACATTGCTCCCTCCCAACTTCCCTACTTAGAGAACACCAGGGAGGTGGAATGAACCAAGACCCACCATTTAGGAGAGCACAGAGGGCAGCAAGTGAAACAGGCATGCTCACTCGACAGGCGCAATCATTTAATTAGCCATGTAGGTATCAATCCAGGATGCAAAAACCAGTACTGAATCAACAAATAACACTGTGTTGATCCAATGCCCTTCCCTTGAAAAGGCACCAGCAGAGCTCCACAGGTTCACAGCCCTGCTCTGAGGGAGGCATATTAACAGTACCATTTTTTAAAAAGATTTATTTATTTCCCCCCTCCCCCCACTGTTTGTGCTCACTGTCTGCTCTCTGTGTTCTTCTGTGTCTGCTTGTTTTCTCTTTAGGTGGCAGCAGGAACCGATCCTGGGACCTTCTGGAGTGGGAGAGAGGTGCTCAATCTCTTGCACCACCTCAGCTCCCTGGTCTGCTGCGTCTCTTATTATCTCTCTTCTGTGTCTCTTTTTGTTGCATTATCTTGCTGTGCCAGCTCTCTGTGCAGGCCAGCACTCCTGCGCGGCCCAGCTCTCCACTTGGGCCAGCTCGCCACGTGGGCCAGCTTGCCTTTCACCAGGAGGCCCTGGGTATTGAACCTTGGACTCCTATATGGTAGATGGGAGCCCAATCACTTGAGCCACATCCGCTTCCCAACAGTACCATTTTACCAGAAAAATAACCAGGCCATGGTCAGTGGGCTGGAGAACCAGTCCTGGGCAGCAGGCTAATGCCTGGCCCTCCAGAGGTTCTTTTCTCCATCTTCCTTGTCAGACAGTCAGAGCCTGAGCAAGGGAAGATAAACTTGGAACTGTCATCCATTCAGAATCTGTGGCTTGGGGAAGCATGATAAGAACCATCCCCAAGAGAGGTAGGTAGGGCTGAAATGCTTGATGGGCCCCAGGTAGGTCTGGACCAGACATCTAGGGAGACGAGTGTCCCCTTTTAAGTGCTACTGGTTCAATATCATTTCCTCTGTTATATTTTGCCTCTCTCCTGGAAGGGGTCCTGACATCCAACTGAGGAACGAACTGCAGAGGAAGGCAGTCAAGCCAAATGAAATGTCCAAGAGCCCCTCGGGCAGGGGGCCCCTCAGAGCAGGTTGATCTGAGGGTACTTCAGGAAGAAGGCCAGTTTTTGGGCCAAGGCGTCCAGTTCGCCCGAGTTGGCATACTGAAGGAGGTTGCTCTTTTGGACGAAATAGTGTTTCAGAAAGCGCTGGCTCACACACTTGTGCAGTTTCCGCACCAGGTGCAGGAAGGATTTGTGGAAAACCTGCCAGTCTTTGGAGTGGGGATATTTCTCACAAGTCCAGAAGAGAACTGTCTGTGGGAGGAAGAGGCGGGTTTCAGAAATCGTTTCGGGCAATTGAGGGGCATATTTCAGAAGGATTATTGAGCTTACAGTGCCTTGGAAGGAGGGAGCAAGGAGTCACCAGGGCAGACTGGTTTTGCCATGAATTGGTTCATGATCCCCAACCTCTGGGGGACCCTCGGCCTTGCTCGACTGGCCTTCTGTGTCTCTCTTAATTTATCCTCTCACTCTCTTCTGACAGTCCCAGTGATCATCGCACTCTTTATTTGAACCTTTTTTTTTTTTTTTTTGAGGTACCGGGGCCAAGGATTGAACCCTGGACCTTGTATGTGGGAAGCCAGCGCTCAACCACTTGAACCACATCAGCTCCCCCATTGCTTTCTTTAAATCTACCACCCTTTCAACATGGGCAGGTGCCATTGCCTCCTACTTCACAGGAAAAACATGGAAATCCTCATCCTCCCAAACTAGTCAGTTCTGCCTACACCTGTATCCTCCTCTCTCCCTTCCTGCTCGGACCCACTGCACCTCCCACCTGGGGCTAGTCCCTCTACTGGGCTCTGGATTCAGCCTCCCAGGGACTGTATGTGGCTGGTTACCCTTTTCCTCACTGAGCCTGAAACCTGTTCAAAGCTTTCCTTCTCCCCCCAACTCCACATCTCCCTCCTTCCCTAACTCTCACCTTTCTGCAAATCCAGACTTCTCCAGTCATCTCCACTTGTCATCTTCATTCCTCTCCCGTGACCTGCCTCAATCCACTCCAACGTGGATTCTTCTGCCATTAATTTGCAAAAGCTGCTCTCAAGGACCAATGATGGTGCTAAATCCAACAGGCCTTTTCCAGTCTCCACCCCACTTGACCTTTCAGTGGAATCTGATTCTCTTGCCCACATTCTTCACATGGCTTCTAAGCCATCACCCTCTCTTGGCTATCTCCTGGCAGGACAGCTTCTCCTTGGTGGGCACAGCCTCCTTTACCCAGCTCTAAATGTTGACATTTTTGAAGGCTCTGTCCTAGACCTATTTTGTTCCATGGACCCCTTTGCCAGTCAGGTGAAAACCACGGACCCCTTACTAAGTCCACACTATACTGTATATTATTTAATAAATATGTCACAGTGCACCAACATGTCCCCACAAGAATAATGTTTTTTAGAACTTTCAATTCAAGCTCATGGACCTCCTGAAATCTTTGGGGGCTCATGGACCCCTGGTTAAGAACCCCTGCACTAAATGTAGCTGACTTGCAAAATTTTTTTCCCAGCCCAGACTTCTGACTTGCTTGCTGGAGACCTCTTAGATATTTAACAATTACCACAGTCTCAGCGTGCCCAGACTGAACTCATGGTCTTCTTCAACCAACCCAGGCCACCTCCAGCGTGGCTTATCCAGCCCAGCCCGTCACACAAGATGCGGACCTGGGAGCCATGTCCACCACCTCACCACCCCCGATCAAGTCCTGTCACTCCTCCTGCCTAAGTATTTCTTATGTCTAGCTACTTCTCTTTATCTCCAGTATGACCATCCTCCTCTACTCTGCCATCCCATCTCACCTGGACCTCTGCAGTAACCTTCTAGCTGGTCTGCGGGCACCTATTCTTGTCACCATCCAGTCTGTTGTCCACACTGCAGCCAAAACGCTCCTCAAGTAACAGGCACCTGTCCATGTTCCCCTGATCTAAAATACTTCAAGGTCCTTCCATTGCTTGTCAATGAACACAATCCTTAGTGTACTTTCATTGATATGCTTTGATCCCTTACCATCCTTTCCAGACTCATCTTGCCCTGAGTCCTCCCTGGCTCTCTCCATCTGACCACACTGGCCTCATTTCATGCTCTTGTCTACCACAGGGCCTCTGCACATCCCATTTCTTCTGCCTTGGCTCAGGAAACTCATTTGGTCAAATTTCCCTACTATATACTTGACACATTCTCTTAACCACGTGCTTCTTGTAAGAAACAATGGTCACAGCAGGAGTTTTTATTTATTCATAGGATTATTTGATTTTCTCCTTTCCCCTATTAAACTGTAAGCTCCATGAGAGTGGGAGACTGTATCTGTTTTAATTCCCCATTATGTCACTAGTATCCAGCAGAGGGACTGGTTGATGGGAGGCAGTCAATACACGTTTACTGAGTAAGTGAATAAATAAATAAACCTTATGGTTTAGATATTGAATATGTTTTGATTTAGATTATATTGTTTTGCATAAATGAGTCAGACATAATCTTATGCTAGTCAAGATAAAGCTAGGTACAAAAAAGGGGAAAAGTTTTAATTCCTCTTGCTAGTTAAACTTTTTTCTTCCTAAGCAACCTGAAGCAATCAGGCCAATTACAGTCAAGTCCATGTGCCTTTGAATGGGTCTCAGGAATAAATAAGCTAATGAAAAATAAGCTCTCGCTTCAAGCAAAGCAGCCTTGAGGGAGGAGGTGAGGACCTTGACAGAGTCTCAGAGTTAAGGGGAGATGACCGTGGTGGCCACATCTCTCCTGAAGGCCTGCTCTTCTAAAGCCAGGATGCAACGCACCCAAGCCATCACCTGGGGTGGGGGCCCAATGCCATGCTTGTCACAGCCACATGCTCCCTGCGGCAGTGAATGCCCAGCTGTGAGAGAATTCTGACCTTTCACCAAAGGTAGAAGACTAGAGGAAAGCCAGTTAGTACTAGTTCTATCCATCCCAACTTTTTTTTTTTTTTTTTTGAGGTACCAGGGCCAGGGATTGAACCCCCATGGGACCTCCTACGTGGGAAGCAGGTGCTCAATCACTGAGCCACATTGGCTCCCCCAAGTTGGTTTTTTCATTTGCTTGTTGTTGTTTTTTTTTTGTTTAGGAGGCACCGGGAACCGAACCTGGTACCTCCCATGTGGGAAGCAGGTGCTCAACTGCTTGCCCCACATCTGCTCCCCTCCCCTCCCCCTTTTAATGTCCTTTCTTGAAAATGCACACTTTTATTGTGCCATGTAGGTGGGTTAGGAAGGATTGAAACAGAGAACCTTTAATGAGTGCCTTAAAAGCCTCTAGCTTTTTTGTTTGTTTTTTTTTTAATTCATCAGAATAGAAGTAAATCCCTGGGTGGAATGCAGTTTTGAGAGTACAGGCTGAGAGGCCTGTGATGGCCCTACTCAATTTTGCCTAAAATATTTATTCCATTTAATGGCTTTTCCATCTATCTTAACTGAGAGGCAATGAAGACAATGGTTAACACTGTGAATTTTAATATGAGACAGACCCAAGTTTGCTTCTCAGCTCTGCCACTTACCAGTGTGGCCTGTAAAAAGGCAATAAGGAGGAAGACAAATTCACAAAACGAATTTGTTTTCATCTTCAGAAAGTGTTTGCTCAAGATCCAGAACAGGTTGTGTGCTCAGGTACATGTTGAGAATGTTGGAACTTCAGAGCAAAGCCCCAGTTATGTACAAATGAGATGTTACCAGATTCTTTGGGCGGATGAGAGAGGATAGGTCATCAGGAATGATAAGACAGCAAAGACAAGACTAGTGATTTTTCTTGCAGGAGGCGCAGGGAGGAAAGGAAGGCACCAGACAGACAGGTGCCTGCCCCTGTGTAGAAAGGTAGCCTGTTCTTTCTGGGGTCGGGTAGAAGGACTGGTGTTCCTGGAGAGATATTTGCTAGTCTGGGGCTGTGATGTCTTGTAAGTCTGATGCCTCCAGCCCCAGTAAAGCTGCAGGCAGCTGGCCCACACCTGTCCAGTTCACTATGTATGGTCCACAACTAAAGAAAGTGGGAGTTAGGAGTGTGGTCAAAGGCTACTTCCTCAGGGAGGCCCCCTGCCCCCCAGTCTGTGTGGCCTGACAGAGGCCACACTCCTCTCCTTCCCAGCACATCCTCCCCACTCTGAGTGATTCCACATATGCCTGTGGGATTTTTGATCCATTGTCTGTCTCCCCTGTTAGGTCGTAAGCTCCAGAAGAGCCTTTGTTCACCACTGTCCCTCCAGATGTTGAGCACAGAGCAGGTTCTGGGGGAGGTGTCTAGCCCATAGCAGAATCGATAAACATTTGTTGAATGAACAAATGAAAGAATGAATGAGTGCATGAATGAATGAATAATGTTGGGTCTGGGCAAGGGAAGGCAGGTGCTGGCAGAGCAATGGGAAATCCTTGCCTGATGATTTGGAAATCTGAAGTGTCAAAACCTCGCGGCATGTCTGTGGTGAAGTTTGTGTGGAAGCACCAGTATTTCCTGGACCACTCTACCCCCATCTTTGGGTGGAGGGTTTGTTTGGGGGGCTGAGTGGTTGCACTTAGGTTACAGCAGGGTCATAACACCAGGTAAAACATCGTTCATCAGAGGTTTGGACAAATCACCAGACTGCAGATTTCTCAAGGGCAAGGGCCAGATAAATTGCAATAAATTTATTAAATTATGTGCAGGGTTTCTGACACATAGTGGGCATTCACATTGGTGTGCTGATGAAATAAAGGGAGAAGTGAGAGTAAGAGAGAGAGAAAGAGAGAAAAGAAAAAGAGAGGGGGAAAAAAAGAAAAGGGAAAGAAGGGAACAGGAAAAGGGAATGGGGGAAGGCAAAGGATATTTGCTACTGTGGTCAGGGGCGTTGTGGTCACACACACAGTCTGGGTTTGCCTGTTTCCATAATGAGTCATAATCTGTGGGATTTGCACACACGTGTGCACTTACACACATTCATTTGCACACGAACACATGCTTACAGCCACACACACATACTCATGCACACTCACACATGCATACACACACACGTATGTTCACTCACACTCACCTGCACACTCAGACCTCTTGGCCACACCTGGCACACTCACCTGCAGATGGTGGGATGTGATAACTGGCCGCTTCCCCGGACACCAGACATCCTCCTTCATCTGCCTCATGACCTGAAAACACTTCCTGCGGCAGCCCCCATCCGCATCCAGAAGCTCCAGCAGCACCTGTTCGGCTTGGCAGAAGCTCAGCTGCCAGTGATAATTTGAACGAGCCAACAGCTTAAACCCCAATGACTGGAAGAAGAGGCAAAAACATTGGGAACATGAAATGGATGCTGCTTGCTGAAGGAGAAAGCCACCTCTGAAGGAGCCCTCTTGTCTGGGGCCCTATCACCAGGCAGGCAGGGTACCCTGGTTAATTTATCATAGGGAGGGGGGCTCAGGGAAAACATATACCACCTTTAACAAGGAAAGTTAATGGGAGAAGCCTGTATTCCATTCTCTCTTGTGTATAGGTTCTCAAACTTGAGGCTGTAGCAGAATCAGCACGGGAAGGATTGATTTTAAAGCTCAGGTGGCCCTGTCCACCGATCTCCTCCAGTAGGTTCAGAGGGCGGCCCAAGAATTTGCATGTCTAGTAAGTTCCCAGGTGATGACTTGGAGAACCACTGATCTAGTGAAACCTGTGGGTCAACTCAACTTTCCTTCAGAAGCTGGCTGGCAGCCAGCATCGCTGGGACTGGCTACATGCTTGGCACCTGTGCTCGGGTGAGCCTGGGGCCCTGCGTGCTGATACCTTGATACACTCCACTTTGCTTGGGGAAGGCCAGCGCTTCAGACATCGAGGCCACCGGGCTTTCTCGGGCCAGGTGGTAGGAATCTCCACGGAGGGGACCAACTCGAGCTCCACCTGACATGTAGATGTTTCCATGGCAACCCAAACCACGGAGCTGTAGCTCTCTCGTAGGCTGACCTTACCTAACGGGAAATTACCAAACAGACAATGAGAAGAGAAAGGCTTGCTCAATCCAGGCATTCAGAGAAGGAATCGCACCAGCTCCTTGCCACTGGCGGTGCAATTTTCACAATGTCAGCGACATGCCAAGGGGTGGGGCATTTATGGCAACATCAGACAAGTAGCCAGGTAAATTTTGGTAGACGTGGTGCTGGGAAAATCTCATTGTTAATGGGCTTTTTCATTTGTCTTTCTTCCCCTAAGCCTTTCACAGTATCTTTTCTTTTCATTGAGATTCTTTTCAGAAGGCTAAACTGAAAGGGCTACAAAATAGAAAGAACACGTATCATATTCACTGCTGTAAAATGAAATCGAGCCATTTTTCTAACTCCATCTCTATTCCACCCGAACACCTAGATGTTGGGTTTTCAGAGTGAGGCAAACATATGGAAGGTCAATGCCATCTTTTTCACTCTTCATCAAGATATTCAAACATTGTTTTGGGACAGCCTCTGTCCCCTAACTTTTCATATGCTTTTAATGGAATTTGGCTAACTTTTCTTTTATCTGAATCAGTCTCTTAAATGATACTTGTTTCTACTACCTAATAAGCCATCCCAACTGCAGATGTGTTTATCATCAAAACCCCGTGTAATCAGAAAATACTTCAAAGCATGTCAGAGCCACCGTCTTAAGGGATCAGATGAGTGGATTAGGAACCCCCGCCTCGCTTTCCAGCCAGAGAAAGAGGGAGAGAAAATAAATGCATCTGGTAAAGCTGGCCATTTCATGTATTAGAATTTCCTCGCTTCCAATTTGCTCTCCTTCTTTCAAAAGATGCACAGTAGTTTTTTGTTCGTTTGCTGGCTTACATTTCAGATAAGGATTGTAATGTCTTGCATTGGGATCTATTATTTGCTTTTCTTTCAGCGAAGAAAATGGAAGTTCATTAATTGGGCAGTTCAAAAGGCAAACGTTGCTCTCCTTGACTGGCATGTGACAAAGTGCTGATTGTCTGCATCTCATCGGAGCTGCCCAGACAGGAATGGCACCACTGCCTGGCACTTCAGCAGCATTATTTACTGAAAGCATCTGGTCAACCTGTCCCAGTCTGAAATGCTTATTTGCACTTTCACTGTTAATAATGTTACCAGGTGAAGAGGTGAGTGAATGCTGGAGCAGCATGCCTGGCCCACACCCTGGTTCTACCACTCATTCTGCTTACTGTTTGTGTATACTTAATTTCTCTAAGCCTCAATTTTCTCATCTGTAAAACAGGTAGAAAAAGAATTCTTATTCTATCGTGTTGTTTTCAGGATTTAATTCAATAATCCATGAAAGTGTCGAATACCTAGTAAAAAATCATGAAAAGTGAGCTCTTACCATTATGGAACCTTTCAGAACTGTTCTGTCTAGACAAGCAAATGCATATACAAATGCATCCTTTTCTTTCTACACAGATGGAACTACATATTGATCAGCACTTTCACTTTTCACTTAATTATCTGGCACAGGCTTGTTTCAAAACTCTGTGTGTGTGTGTGTGTGTGTGTGTGTGTGTGTGTGTGTAGCTTGTTCTTTTTAAAGCCTGTATAGTAGTCCATAAAGCAGAGGTCACATAATTTATTTAGCCAATCTCCCTTTGTTAGCCATTTAGACTATTGCCAATTATTTACTGCAGTGGGTATCCTCATGCATATTTCTGTGTGTATTTATAGGAATATATTTCTGGGACTGAAATTGCTAGATTGCCACGTATGCACATTATAAAAACAAAAATTGACAAATTGCCTATTGAAAAGGAAGCGTCAATTTATGCTTCTAAGAATAATGTACGAAGATGCCTGTTTTACCACATCCACCCCTACACTAAGCATGATCATACTTTCTCATCTCTGTCAACCTGTTATATACTTTTTTGTTTGTTTTTATTTTAGCAGGTACCGGGGATTGAACCCAGAATCTCATATATGTGAAGCAGGTGCTCAACCACTGAGCTACACCCGCTCCTCCTGTTATGTGTTTTAATGTGCATTTCTTGAAATATACATTTTTACTTCGCTAGTAAAAGCTAGCATTTATATTCTTCTTCTGTGGTTCATGTTTTTTGTCATTATTTCTATTGGTCTGTTCTCTTTTTTCTTACTGGTTTATAAATTTGTTGATAATTAAGGAGTTTAGCAATTTTTCCCCAGTTTGCAATTCACACTTTTACTTTGGGCTAAATAAAAAAAGGTGTAGCCGTGTGTGTTCATATGCCATACCGTACGGTAGCTTAACATTTTTGTGTTAAACTTTGTTCCTATGGCTTCTGGATTTTGTGTTGTGGTACGAATCAGTGGTCATTGAATGTGGTCTCTCAACTCACTGGGGTACTGCAGTCAGCTGGGGCTGTTGCACTGGAAGTGTGTTGATAACAAAGAGCTGAGGCTTGTGAATAATTTACTTTTATTAAAAAGTATAGGCCATGCTTAGTGGTAGGGCCCCAGGATGTGTTTATCAATTGCGATGAATGTGCCACACTAATGAAGGATGTTTATGTGGGAGGGTGTGGGAGGTGTGGGGTATGGGGAGTGGGGCATATGGGAATCCCTATATTTTTGTGTGTAACATTTATGTAATCTAAGAATCTTTAAAACATTTTTTTAAATTATTATATTAAAAAAAGTACAGGGAGTGGATGTGGCTTGAGCAGTTGAGCACCTGCCTCCCACATGGGAGGTTCCGGGTTCAGTTTCTGGTGCCTTCTAATGAAGACAAGCAAACAACAAGCAAAACAAACGAGAAAACCCACTCAGGGGAGCCGATATGGCTCAGTGGTTGAGTGCCGGCTTCCCACATATGAGGTCCCGTGTTCAATCCCTGGCCCCTGGCACCTCAAAAAAAAAAGTACATTTAGAGTTTTTAAGCTAATAATCTGTTAAGGGTGCATAACCTACTGCCCATCTTATTGCCACAGTCAGAAATCCAGTTAATTCTTAAGTGTGTTTTAAGAATTCCCTTCTTCTGTGTGTCACAGCAGGAAAAAAAGTAGCTAATTCAAATTATGAGGATGACATAAATGTAAAGAAAACATGGGCTATTTCTAAAATTCGGGACATGGGCCTCAAGGAACAGGGCACCACCTGCCAACACCCAAACAGAGTGTTTCTTTAGAGCCAAAGGGAAATGCCAGAAGTTTCCCTTGCATTTTTCCTCATCAGCTCACCTGAGAGATGACAGGCTTTGATTGCATTTTCCACCAGCTTCCGGAACACCTGGAAGACCTTGGCAGGCATGATGTCTCCCTCGATGTTCACATCTGCCTCGTGCCACTGCCACAGTCTCTTCATAAACTGCTCTGCCTCCAGCCACTGCTGCAGGGGCTCCGGTTCCCGCACGGGGGAGGGCAGCCTGGGGCCCTGCAGGCTGTAGTACCGCCAGCGCTGCTCCCTGGCCTCCCGGTACCCAGCCAGGCCTTTCATGGGGATGGTGACGAGGAACTGGCAGGGGGCCAGAACCTGGGGTCGGGGAAGGAGGGAGAAACAACGTGAGTTCACAGACTTCAGGGGCCACAGAGGTACCTGGGGGAGCTGACTGGCCAAGCTCAATTAACCACTCAGCCCACAGTCATATGATGAGGTGGACCTGGGTGTTGCCAGAGGAATCCACCTTTGTTCTGCCACTAACCCATTGTAATGATTTGGGCAGGTAAATTCACTCGCTGAGACTTTGGTTTCATGAATCCACAAATTGAAAGAGTGAACCAGACTTAGAACTCTAGAAGGGACCTAAATTTGGGGGGAGAAGAATAGGGAGGGGAAGGGACCAGGATTCACTGATTTCCACACATACTAAGCCCTAGGTTATATTTCTCATGCATTAGCCCATTTGATCTTTATAATCACACTGCGAGGTTCCCAGATGAGGAAACTGAGGCTCAAAGGGGCTCAGGAAGAGGAAACTGAAGCTCCCCAAGAGCACATAGGCAGTGAGTGGAAGAGCCAGCTCTCGAGCCCAGGTCTACTGATTGTTTGCTCAGTGATCCTGCCTCTAGCCTGGGCTGGCTCTCAGTCAAGAATGAGTGACCGGGAATGGGTGAGAGGTTTCTTATGAATAAAGAATGGGAAGGAAAGGAAGAGGAGGAGAGTGAATTCTGCAAAAGGTCTTTCTTTCTTTTTGCCTCCATGGATGACCCCATGGCCAGTATTAACGACTAATCCTTACAGCATCTGAGGTGAAATGAAAGGCTGCTTGTTGAAACAATGTAATCTATTGAGATGATTCTGAGTTTCACGGGAATAAGCAATCCATCAGAATCCACCTCCTCCCTTTCCACGGGAACCAGTTCAGCAATGGTCAGGGTGAAAGCGGTCAGGCCCATAGTCAAAGGGGTAGAACAAGTTGGTCAACAGTGCTGGTGTGGCCAAAGGGAACTTGAGCTTTGACCACGTCATGGGCAGCCCACTCCATGCTGCATCTTCCCCCTGCCAGTGAGCTGTGCGCGGGCGGAACCACCTTTGCTTCATGGAAAGTCTGACTGGAATTTTGTTAACCTTTGCCCAGGGTCTATTCATTGACCAACTCAGGCGTGAATGTCAAAGAGAGTTCCAACTGATTCTGCCTCGCGCTCAGAGCACAATGGTTTGGTGTTTTAGTTGATGGGCCCGCATGACTTCTGGTGTCCATAGAAAGGTGGCTGGATCAAAAGAGGAAAATTAAGCTAAACTATAGAATTCACCATCTGTACATTATTTGAATTCACTTGCATGCGAATTCAAGAGGACCACCATTGTGTTGCTGGTCATGTAAATGGTGCTTAATAAATACTCATTCTATTAGGTCTAAGACAGAATAAACACAAGTTTTATGTGCCACACTATATTTTCAAAATTTAATGTGTAGGACATGATACATATACATGCAAAATATATTTTAAGCTATGAAGTATAAGTGGGGCCACAGGGGAAGTTTCCTAGGGTATAGTTACTAGGAAAAGTGATGATGATGATCTCTATATTCCTAGTTACTGGCCAATATTTGTGTAACTTAGATGGGCCTGGGGTGAGAGAGGTAGACAGGTGATGCTCTGACATTCCAGGAAGCAATCTAGTTTTACAATTTTTACCCTGGAATGAATTTCCTAAGATCCAACTCTGTCCCTAAATCCACAAATCCCAGAATCTTGTGGGTGATTCTCGTGTCCGCTAAACTGCATCCAACCACCACCAAGATGTACTGGAGCAACTGATCATCCTCTAGTTCCCACTTCCTTCAGCTCAACTGAACACCCATAGCACTTCACCCAACTGTCTCTAATGGTCCTGAATATAATCCACTTTATGCTAGTTATTTGCGTTTGTGGGGAGCTACAAAGTGACAGTCACGTAGGAGAAGGCAGCCTTTGGATATGTTTTGGTTAGCCAGGAAGTTTTGCTTGTTGGTTTTTAATTGAATGCCTTTAAGCAGGGCAAATGCTCACTGGTTGGCCACAGTCCCCACCACTCTCTAATGTGTTACACTAGCTGCTCTGCACATTTATCACTTGTCTGAAGGGCTTCGCTAGCACTGCCATAGCAGCCTGGGCATACTTCCACCAAGGCACTCCCCACCCAATGTGATGCTTCTATAGGTGTCAGTCCACTAGACTGAAACTCCTGAGGGACAAAAGTGCATCTTATCCATTTTTATGTCCTCACAGCCCAGCACAGAACAAAATAGGAGCTTAAAAAAGAATGTGTGCTTAATTGAACTTTTACAACTATAGTGGAAAGTGCTTTGGAATCAAAAGTCTGTCTGAGTCTGGCTTTCATGCTAATATGATTAAGTCAGTTGACTACTCCAAACTTCCGTTTTTATCTATGTAGAGTAGGAAGATACTCAGATGAGATAACATTGATGAAATGGTTTCATAAATGGTAAATACTAACAGTACCTGAGGAAACATAACGTGTTATTTGTATTCTGGTGGTGTGAGCACGCATCGTGTCTGAACTCCCCCGATTCGAGCTTTCTGACTCTTGGGGGCCACTTAGGGACAAGTGAGACTTGCTTACCTTGATGTTCCCATTGTATGTGTCAGAGTAAGGGACAGCTTGAAATCTAATGTCTTGGTGGCTGATTTCTGTGGTCAATAGGTGGATGACTCTCTGTACCTCCTCCACAGTCTGGGATATCAGCTGGCGCCTCACGTCCACCTGGGTTTGAAGGGATCAGCGAGGGTGGTTATTTTATGTGCAGGCCTCAGGACACTAGTACAAATGCATGATGTGACGGATCCTGCCCTCCCAAGAACTTGAGGGGAGATAAGCTGAGGTCTGACCCTGACTGAGCAGAAGCTTGTCAGTGCCTTGATGTTCTCTTCTGAAAATAGATTGATCTGTTCTATATTTATTTAATCCTGCTATGTGGCAGGCACCAATCTAGGTCTGGAGATACAACTGTGAACAACGTAGAGAAAAATACTTGCCCTGTAGTTGAGGATACAGGCCCCCAAACCCCAAAATATATAATACAATACCAGGAAAACTGGAGGCAAAAGGATGGGGGCTAGAGAGTGGAGGGGTGGCTATTTTAGAGTGCCCAGCGAAGGGTTCTCTAAGGGGGTGACCCCCAAGTGAGCCACGAAGACAGCTTGGGAAAGCAGATTCCAAGGCCCCCAAAAGCAGGAGCACGCTTAGCAGGAAAGGAGAAGGAAAGTGAAAGGAGATGAATTTGGAAAGGAGGGCAGGGGCCAGATCACGCAGGATTTTATGGACAATGGGATAATAATGACTGCTTTCCAGGTTGGTGAATATTAAATGTTTTAATGTGTGTAAACACCCTACACATTTCTTTCCACTTAGGTCATCGATAAATGATGGTTCCCATCTCCTCTGTGCTACCCTCTCCTTTTGCTACTAGATCCATAAGAAAAGGCATGAATTTATGTTTCTTCTGATTCTGTGGCCGTGTGTCACCTAGAAATGGAAAATACCCATAGAAAATTAAATGCCAAAAATATACATATCTTAAAAGATACCGAAGGTTTAGGGAAATAGATGCTTGTAGGAAATACAAAACTCCAGGAAAAATCCAATGAAATAAGAAAAGGGAAGAGTCTGCAAGTTTTCCCAGAAATGAAGGGGAGTGTTTGTCTCATTTCTTAGGGGACAGGCGCAGCTGGTGCCCTTACAAGAGTCCTTTAGAGACACCACCAAGCACAACCAAGGCCTGATTTTAAGCAATATTTGATAGATTTAAATCCAAAGCCCATCCATTAATCTTTATGTCCCTTCAGAATTTGGTATATAATGGCTGGTTCTATATATTATAGAGTAGTCTTGAGGAAAACCATAAACTGGTCAAGACATCCTGAAAAGGAGCCCAAATCAAAGAAATTTCTGCCAATTTTCCTAAGCTTCATCAACTACTTGAACCCTTATCAACTAGATCTCCCACCTCCTGCCAACCAACAAGCCATATGGGCACAGAATACAAATGAGGGACGGTTAGGTACATGCGTAAAGATTGCCAGGGAGTGCCAAGACTCAGCTGAGAGTGGCTTCACAAGGTGTGGATACCAGTGGGCTCAATTGTGAGGTGTTCACCAGCAACTCCCAGCCCTCCAAGGCTAGGAGCTGAAGTGCTAATGTTGGAGTTTGCAAGAGCTGGAGAAGGATAAAAGAGTGAGGGAAGGTTTCAGTGATGGGTCATGGTTTCCAGACTGGGTAGGGAATGGAGAGTTTAGGTGATGAAGCGACATTGGACAAAATCAGGAACCAGAAGTCTGATCAGGTCCAATGGGCGAAAAGTTATCCAAAGCTAACTAGATCAGGCGTTGCAGTCAGAAAAGAAAAAGAAAAGTTGGAAAAGAGTATTCTCAAGGAGTTAAGTTCTCAGAGTGCATTGAAGAATAAGGCTAATCCCCTCAAGTTCACTGGTGTTATTCCAGAATCATAGCAGTGACTATATACAGTTAATCCTCATTACAACACTGACTTAGCAAACAGGTTTAGGTTCCTACGAGCCTCTGGTCACAACATTTTGGCCAACGGATCAACACATAACCTCGTTTTATGTGTTTTCTGTTTAAAGACACCTTATTTATTTATTTATTTATCTATTTATTTATTTATTTTATGGTACCAGGTTTAGGAGGCACTGAGGACCAAACCCAGTACCTCCCATGTGGGAAGCAGGCACTCAACTGCTTGAGCCACATCCGCTCCCTAACGATACTTTATTTGATATATAATTGTTGATTCGTGAACATTGAACTCAACGGCCAACACTATAATTCATGCCTGAAGGAAGCTTATAGACCCACAAGGCCTGTCACAGCCTTCTTGTGCTTTGGGAACACTAGCCAGCAATTCAGCTCTGTGCTTAGGGGCCATTTTAAATTGCGAAATCACCAACAAAAAGCACAAAAATGCAAAAAAATGTGGCACTAATTGTACCATGAAAAAGACATTTGTCTACAGCAGGACAACTGAAACAATAAGGTAGAATGTCACTTTGTTTGAGCTCAGCTGGGAACATGCCTGTCAGGTGACTTAAATTTTTTGCCTTTCTGTGCATGTCCGGAAATGACCATGAAAGCATAGTGAGTATTGGTTTTGGGATTACAAGTAAATTTTAGTGAGTAGGAGAATTGGCAAATACAGATTATGAATAATGAAGATGGATTGTATATTTTTTTATCTGAGTTAAAAACTAATGAAAGATTTGTCACCATATTGACACCATCAAATCATTTTTAACCCATAAAAGCTTGAGAGAGAGTGTATATATGTGAGCATTATGTGTGAGCATGCTCACATGATGAGTCACCTATTGGAAAAATGTTTTCCATTGTGAACGTCTTTACAAATTGTGTCCTCGTTTGATGGTGGGATTTCCTTACTGGGCAGAATGAGGTCACATGCTTCCTGGAAGACACCTATAACCTCTTCCTCATTATACAGAGTTCTTCGCTTGCCTTTATGACCTGTTTCTCAAGGTGAAAATCAAACAAGGGAATGCTTTATGGGGCCTACAGCTACAAACTCTGGCTTTGGTTTTCTTCATCCATCATTTCTGCTGCAACTTAGACTCAAGATCTTAGAATTGGGGGAGCGGATGTAGCTCAAGTGGTTGAGCACCTGCTTCCCATATATGAGGTCCCAGGTTCAATTCCCCAATACCTCCTAAAAACAAATTAAAAAACTAACTCTCATTGGGGAGTGGTTGTAGCTCAGTGGTTGAGTGCCTGCCTCCCACGTACAAGGTCCTGGGTTCAATCCCTGGTACCTCCTAAAAAAAAAATTTAGAATTGGAAAAGATTCAGAAATCATCCTGTCTAGTGTCATTTTCCCCACCTCCTTTCCATGACACTGGGCTACTCACTCAAGTGCAGAAGCACCAGAAGTAAAACTTACTCTTTATTCTCTTCCTGAACCTAAACAACCCTCAAACTTTGGAGTCAAGGGTCACAAAATATTGAGTTCAACATCTCCATTTATTTGGGCATCACTGACTGTTCCAGCCTCCCACAAGCACACGTGGGTCAACCAGAAGGGGCCTGACAGCAATGCTGGGGTGGATCAGAGATGAGGAAGGAAAGAGCCCTGCCTTGGACAGGCCAGTTCCCCCCACCATGCCCAGGCTGTGGGTGCTTGGTGGGAGCATCTTTCCCATCAGGTAATGGGCAGCCCTCTTCCCTCTCACATCACAAAGCTATACTTTCTGCCATAGGTTCTCTCCTGTACGTGATCACTGACTACAGTGGTTCCAGTCATGTTTTCTTGGTGCATGTTTCCCACGTAGTTCTTGTCACTCCCATGGTATAAATCCCAACACAGAACCCCAGGCTAGTTCTCTTCAATTGCCCTGACCACAGCCTGGAATAGTAGAGCAAGAAAATTCCAGTTCAGGGATATAGAAGAGCAGAGCAAGAAGATTCCCTTTCAGGGAGTGGTCTTGGTGAAAGAAGGAGGCTCCACCACAAGCAGAGACCCAGCAGGTCCAACCCCAGAATCCCTTTATTGCCTCTCAACGTTTGGGAAGCAAGCAAGATACAAGTCAGTAGCCTTGAGTCAACCTTGTCTCCAAATATATTTCATGGCAAAGCTTTAAAATAAATTTAAGGGGGAAGTGTGATAATTTAAGGAGATGGGATCAAAGCATATCTAATCCAAACTTGCCCTTGGGTGCCTGTTAAAAGTTTCACTCACCTCCTTAGCTGATTAAATCAACTAGCAGGTGTAGGTGTGCAGAGCCAAAACAGAAATGTATTGTATTAAGTTAACCAGGCAGATGGATGCTAGATGTGGTTAGATCACCTAGTCTAACCATTCCACACCACAACGATAGCATGCAGACTCAGTTACTCTGATTAATCCATGTATGGAAATACAGTCAGTGGCAACCTTGCAGGATGCCATCCATTCCGTGAGGGTCTGTCCTCTTTCCAGGGCATGTCTGCATATCTGTAAACGTGCACACTTCCCCATCCAGTGCTACTTTCCTCTACGTTTCACCAATCACAACGTCAGGGGCCATTGTTGTCCCACAAGTCATTTGCTACTATTAATAGCTCAAGTTTGTCAACCATTAACTGTTTCAAATATAAATTATCGGGAATGCAAGGTTATTTCCTATAATAATATCCCTCTGACTCACTTGCTTTCCAATATGCTTTCTTGAGGGAGATAAAGGGGTGGGGCGAAACAGCCTGGCAGGAATGTCACCCAAGCCTGGTCACAACCCATGAGCTGTGGCCTGTGTGAATGTAATCCGTGAGGAATGACTCTGGGGGAAAAAGTGGGAACTTCCTTCCAGAAAACAGGAAGTCAGACCTTTAATTCTGGAGTTGCATTCAATCCAGTAATCAGTCAAAAAAAAAAAAAGAAGAAGAAGAAGACAGGTATCATCTCTGTCTTCCCAAGAGCTAATAATTTAAAGGGGTAGAAACTTAAATTCAGTGATACAGCTGAGGCAGTAGGATTACCACTATCATATTCTTATTTTTCAGACTAATGCTTCCATGAACCAAATACTTGGGCCACACAGAATATTTGCAGTGCTCTAATGTAGCAGAAGCTGTAGCAAACACATCATCATGGAGCTGAGAGGCTTGAGTCCTTATTTTGTGTAGGACATTTTATAAGGCTTAGTTCCTTTGAGCCTCCCAATAATCCTTTAAGGTGGATTCTATTATTATCCCCATTTTACAGGTGAGTAAACTGACGTTTAGAAAGTTTAAGTAATTTACCCAGGGTCCCAGAATTAGTAAGTCACGGAACAGGGATTCACACTCAGGCCATCTAATTCTGAGGACAATATTTGTAACCACTGCACTGGTCTGCCTTCCCAGAAGACAAGGTGACTGGGAATGAAGCCCAGGTCAACTGCTCAGACGAGGTTCTCCTACCCTGGAAGGCCTTTCCTGTGCTTTCCCACTCATGCCTCACTATCTAGCTGTGTGACTTTGGGCATGTTATTCAATTTCCATGAGCCTCCATTTCCTCCCCTGTAAAAATGGCAGTAACATGCACACATCACATGATTGTTGATTAGAGTACATGAGATACTGCATGCACCTCACCCTGCCAGCATCTTCACTACTCTTGGGTTATCTTCAATGAACTCTGAAGATATTTCTGACCACAGATGTGCAAGACGCTCTGTGAATCTCAAGGGGAAGAAAGATATCCAAGGCATGGTTCCTTCCTCTGGAAGCTTATAAAGAATAAATTAATATAATATTTAAGTCACCGACTAAGATAATAATAGGAAAGATGTCAGGAGTCAATATACAATTGATCACTACATAAACATGATCAGGAATAATTATGATAGGAGTTCATGGGAGGCCAAATACTTTTGTGGTGGGTGTCAAGGAAATCCTTCTTGAGAAAGTGGACATTGAAGGAGCTGGAAAAGTGGAGAGGGGTGGGGAGATCTTCCCTGGTAGAAGGGAGGAGGGGCGCTTGGGCCCTGGCAGACTACAGGGTAGGGGGAGGGTATGGAGGAGGCAGGGAATGGAAAGGGGGGTGGGATGGGAGGAATACTGGGTGTCAGGTGCCGGAGTGGGGCAGCCTTCTGAGAACTGGCAAGCACATGCTTTGCCTAACAGATGCCCAGCTCCAGCCCATGGTTGCTGGGCAAGAAATTGGGTCCTGTGGTTGCCAGTATTCTGTTTCTTCTTTTCCTCAGAGAAATGGAAACCTGGATTTCTATGTGAAATCTGGCTATTTTAAAATGTTTGCAACAAACTTGAAAAATTTGAAAAATCCTCTGCAGTCTAAATAGAGCATGCACATAGGCTGGATTCAATGTGTAAACTGCCGTATAGAACTTCTCTTGGAGGTGCAGGGGAAGCAGAGGGTATAGAGAGAATAAAGTCATTTGAATACCAGGCTGAAGAACTGGGACTTTTTCTTTCAGAAAATACAAAGCCATGGGAGATGTCAGGCAACACCCTTCCATTTAGAAACCCCAGAAAGAGGAATAATGGGAAATAATTTTTATCATCACAGGTGTTTCCTATTTGTCAAATCGCAATGATTTTGCCGAAGAAATCTATTTTACTTATCACTATGCTAATAACTGCTGCTTTATTTACTTATTTACTTGTAAAAACATGAAAACTGTAGACTACTCCCTAACTTTGAGTCAGTTTAAATGTCTTGGTTTTAAGGGTGGCTCTGTGCCTTCCTAGCTTTATCTGTAAATGGTTGAATTAGATAATATATATATATATTTTTTAAAGATTTATTTATTTTTTATTTATTTATCCCCCCCTTGCTGCTTGTGCTGCTGTGTCCATTCGCTGCATGTCTTCTCTGTGTCTGCTTATCTCCCCCTTGCAGTGAGGTCCTGCCTCATCAGCCCAGGGCGCCGCACCCGCTTCCTGCTGTGAGGTTGCTGCATCAGCCCACCGCACCGCTCAGGCATTCGTGCCCTCACAAGGAGGCCTCGGGACGCCAACCCGGGCCTCCCATATGGTAAATGGGGGCTTTATCCACTAAGCCACACCCGCTTCCGAATTAGATAATATTTTAAAGTCCCTTCAAGTTCTAACATTCCAGGAGCTTATGATTCTACAGAGAAGAAAATAAATTAGCTCTTAATTAGTATATATTAAAATATAATGATTTTTTTAAACCCTGGCAGTTTTACAGTTTTCAAAAAACTTTGTCTTAATTCCATTTATTCTTTTCCAGTGATTCTCCTAAGATTCCATCCTCATTCCCATTTTACAGAAAAGAAAGCTGAGGCTCAGAGAGGTTAAGTGCCTTGCTCATGACCACACAAATATTAGCGCACAGCTGGAATTCCAACCCAAGTTCCATAGGCATTACCCAACATGCCTCTGGGCACTCAAGAGGACTGAACAATGCTAGGTCCCAAAACAGTCCCAGGGGCCATGGCCTTTGGTTCCTAAGGAACATTCTTTGCATCTTTGGAAGCCTTATCAAGATTGGGTGGTGGGATCAAGGTTGGGGGGTGGGAGTGGGGTAGAGGGGTGATGAGAGGGTGCTGTAGGTGAGGCAAGCATCAGTGTTTACCTTTTTCAGCAGGCAATCTTCTATGTTTCCCTCAGTCAGGGATTTCATGACGTCTTGGTCAATCCTGAGTAGAAAAAGAACTTCCTGCTCTGTTCAGTAGGAGGACAGCACTTGTGGTTAGTTTTCCCCCAGCACAGTCTTTGGTTGCCAAGTTTCTCTGGAATTCTGGACGTATATCAGAGATTTGCCTCCTCAACTCTTCACTCAAGTTCTCATTTTTAAATTGTGAGAACCCATCTGTCATCTTTTGGAGAGTTAAAAAAAAAAATTTTTTTTTAAAGAAGTGCTGATGAAATTGAATTTGAATCCAATCTAATTTTACCTTTTAGCTCTACTGACGCATGCTTTGACCTGAGAGCAATTCTCCAAATTGTATGTCTCACCCAAACACTCTAATTTCTATAACAGAAATGCCCTGTAGTTGGTTTCCCCTCACTTTTTATTCTCTTATCCTGACACTGGATGGACCCTTGAGCTCAGTATCTTTTATCTCCTTGTCCTTATTCTGTTGACAGTAAATATTTCTTGCCGTCCAATCCAAGAAATCCTGCTGGTTGATTTACCTTCTTTACCATAAACAAATAGGAGACTGCCAAACAACCAGCCTGACACCCATCATTATGCCTAAAAACAAATGATCAGGCCATGCCAACCGACCAGGGCATAATGGTTTGCACTTGGCAAAGCACACCCACAGAGAAATGGCAGGGCAGGCATCCTTCTGCTCACCTACTGACCTTTAAATATAATTTCCCTTTTCCCACTTGAAAGCCGGCAGTAAAAATAAAGTCAGTGTAAACAGGCCCTTTGAGAGTCGAGGAAACATTCACGTCTGGTTTTACCAGGGAAACTCACGCTGAAAACAACTCAGGCAATAAATTCCCAGTCAGTCTGACTGGTTGAGACTAGTTTTACAACAGGAAAAAAAAAAAAAATCACAATGGCCTGATCTCCCGGAAGCCAGTATTAATCACAGAGTATACTATCATATGATCTAAAAAAAAAATTTAAAAAAATCACAATTATAATTTTCAACTTGCAACACACCTGAAAATTTTGAAAAATTCTGCAACCCCTTCTCATTTCTGAATACAGTTCTAAAGGCAGTGTCTTTCCAAACCTACCTCAGTGTGCTGCCTCCAGTGACTCAGCAATCTCAGCCACTCTACTTTCTGTGCCCCAAATATTTGCATATCTTCCCATAATTGGCTCAGTTTGAAAGCCACTTCAGAGTATCCAGGCTGCTCTGGGTTCCACCCACTCACTTGTCCCAGTTTTCAGTCTGGCTTCTATAGAGACCTGAATCTGTAGTCTGATATAAATATTGTAAATGTAAAGCTACGTCCTCTCCAATGACCCTCGAATTACCCTCCTCAAAACTGCCTTGAGGGGAGCGGATCTGGCTCAAGCGGTTGAGCGCCTGCTTTCCACATGGGATGTCCTTGTTTCTATCCCCAGTGCCTCCTAAAAACAAAAATCAAACAACAAGCAAACTAAACAAACAAAAAAACAACTCAAGGGAGCCGATGTGGCTCAGTGGTTGAGTACCAGCTTCTCACATACGAGGTCCTGGGTTCAGTACCTCAAGAAAAAAACACAAACAAACAAACAAAAAGTTGTCTTGATTTTCCATTTGCCCTTATGTGTAAATCTTCTTTTTATAACAAATACTTGAGAATATTTAAGAAACGGCAGTCCCGAACTGTTCACAGATGAAACCAAAGTCTCTCACTCTGAACTTGTTACAATTCAGAATTCTCTCTCCACTCCTCATTTTCCACTTCACTAAAGTTCTCCGGTTTCTGCCACGTGCTCCTGTTTTTTTGACCTTCCCTCTGCTTTCACTGTAATCATTAGCCCCGGGGTCACTGTCTCCCTGGTGGGGCCCCTCCTGGCATTCTAAGGTTACCCCAGACTCCTGTCTTTGGTGCACAAACTTTCATCCTTCTTGTCCCTGTGGCTGTCCTATCAGATAACATCAGGACTGCAGCAGATCAACGTTATCACTAGAATTCTTCTCTTGTTCTACGGCCCAAGGACACTTGCCAGACAGGAGCAGGGAAAACAATGAACAGGCCCAGGCAAGAAGCCTGGGAGAAGGAAGAGGGAAAAGCATGTGCTCAGGGTGGCTTACTGCAGTGTGATTTTACTAGGATGCTAAATGGAGGAAACAGGGGTGTTGTATAGACATAACCCAGTTCCTGGACTCCGTGACATAGTTCCTTATCGGCAAAGGTTCTTAAGCACAGGGCAGTCCCACAAGTCCGCCTCTCTGATGGCTTCTACCTGACAGACTGGCAAAGGCAAGCAACTTTCTCTGTAGACGTGGCTCTGGGACTTACTGGATATGGAACAGATATTTACTGAGCAATGTTGTGCCTAGGGTTCTATGCTAGGCCACTGAGTGCCTGCCTCAGGAAATAAATATCCTCCTTTCCCATGACTCACACCAAGTGTGAAAGTATGAAAATGTAAACCAGCTTTGGCTACATTTCTGTTGTGAAGACCAAGACGTTATTTTTCAAAGTCAGTTTTAGAAGGTATTCAAAACCCTAAAACCAACTATCTAAGAAGGCCTGGAAGATACCACTTGCTTTTCTTCACCAGCTGAGGTCTTACGGATTTGCATAGTAGCCAAGATTTTCATCCCAAGATTTGGCTCAATCCAAATCAATCTTAAGTATGCAGATTTGCTCAAGTTGGCTGAGGGTCCAAAGTCTGACTTACTCTTTGAAAGATTTCCTTTCATCCTGAGATGCCTCAAATCTGATGGGTAAGAGGACCAGGCAGAGATGATTGTCTGTGCTGTGGTGAAGCCCACAATACAGAACAACCCGAGCAGGGATCATGTATCTTCTGTATCTCCAGCAGCACCAGTACCAACACATCATCGCCCCCCCCCGCCAATGGATAGTATTGACTATTTAACTGCTGCCCTGAGACGTGAAGGTGACATTCTAACAAACGAAACATTTTAAGGTGCATGAAAAATTTAATTTCAAACATGCCTCTGCAACCCTTTCAATTACTTTTGTAGAAAGGCTAAATATAAAAGAACTTAGCAAAGAGACTGGCATATAATAGGACCTCAAGAAACAGTTGTCTACTTACCCCCTTTCCTTCCCCGAGGAAAAAAGACCCTTCTTGTAATGTACATGAGTAATTTTCATGGTCTTACCTGGTGGGTGGGATCGTACGCAGGCTCGGTCTTCACAGTTCCCCAAAAGAACTAGTCTCCTTTTCTCTCAGACCAGAAATGGCAGCTGAGAGGATGATCCAAGGCACGGGAAGGTTTGAACTTCTTTTGTCTATGTTCAGAGGTAGTGGATCCCAAACTCAAATGCCTGCAAGGGCCAGGCAGGTAATAAAATAAACCAAGACGGGGTAGAACAATGGAGAGGGGTGGGGCCTGTGAGGGATTCAAGAACGCATGCCCTACCTAGGATATGAAAAAAATTTCTTTAAACAGCCCTGCACCACTCACAAAACCCACCCCTGCACACTATGCTCCTGTAATACTAACAGAGTCGCTGTTTCCTGAAAGAGCCCCACCTCTTCACTGGGTCACCTCCTATTTGTCCTGTGAGGTTCCTCTCAGCCGCCCTCTGCTCCAAGGACCTTTTCTGATTCTCCAGGCTGAGTAGGGTCCTCTATACAGCGTTCCTAGATTACCAGTTCTTAAACCTTACTGCTTAACCCTCATCACACCGAGCCAGGAGAGAATAGGGACCTAAGGAGGAAGGGGGCAGAAAACCCCCTTCTAGTAAGCCTGGTAAGAGAAACTGAGGCACTGGCCTGCTGGCTAGCATTAGCCTGCCGAGTCACACAGGCAGGTTAGGAAGGGGCAGCCCACAAGCACACACCCTGCAGCTTGCAGCACACACGCCCAAAGGCTGCGTTATCAGAGGGCAGCCAGCAACCTCGTTACATGGTGGGGGTGGGGTGGGGGGAAAGAAGGGGTGGGGGGCACCCTCACCCACTTTCAGGTTATTTCACACTTTGTGGACAGTGACCAGTGGCCAGTCATCACCAGCCAACGCATCCTGCAGAGCTCATGGGCAGCAGCCAGAAGCCACTCACCACCGGACAGCAACCCCCAACCCCCTAAGGGAATCAAATCACCCAGTGGAGCTCCCCTGCTTTGTCTCAAACATGCCATTCAGCACAGGCCCCCATAAAACAGGGGGCCCCAGAGCAGAACTTCACACTTTTCTCTCTTGAAAATGCGCACATTCAACTCTGAAAGGTGTACTTTCTTTTTGTTGCTTTACCCCCCACCCCCACCCCAATAAATTCTCTGCCTGCCTAGTTAATTTATGGCTCATCCTTGAATTCTTTCTTGTGATAAAGCCAAGAACCTCGACACCAACCACCATCTCCCATAACACTGCATTTTGCTTGTTTACTGGTATCTATCGCCTGTCAAACTGTAAGACCCTTGAAGGCAAAGGTTTACCTTGTTGGTTATTGTACATAACATACAATAAGTGATCCCTAGATATTTGCAAGATGAACGAATGAATGCATGAATGCATGAATGAATAAGGCCCCTTTACTCACTCTACAGGCCGATTCCGTTCTACACATATGCATAAGATGAAATGGGAAAAGAAAAAGGTAAATAATGAGTTATCTCTTATTTGTTCATTTGGGAACACAGCTAACAAAAGGAGAAAGGGAATAGGGAAATGCCTCTTGGAAGAGCTGACTTCAGCTTGGAAAGAACAAAGCAATATGGCAAGATACGGTTGCCCCTGCAGGAAGCCACTGTCCATAACCCAAGACTTCAGGACTACTGAAAAACTGCCCAATAATTAGAATAGATCATGTGGCTCTTGGAACCCCAAATCCACATCTTTGTAAAAGTCATGGCCCCATCTGGCCATTTCAATAAAAAGTTCATTATTTCTTAGCTGCAATTATCGTCCTAATATATCCAGAATGAGAAGCAGTTCTCCAGCATCAGCTTGGAGGGACAAACCTATTTTTACTTAATGCCAACAGCTCTATTACTTGAACGGTCCGTGAAAAACAAAAAAATACCGAGAAATAATCAGTACTGCCAACCTCAGGTTTCTGTGCTGTCAAGGTGACTGTTTTAGTTACAAAATAATATATACTCTACGATCGCAGTTTGGGCTGGGGAAAGGGATGCAATCTAGATCTGTTTCCATCTGGTCTGTGTGTCCATCCATCTTTATTTCCATGCACTAGAATGCCATTCTGGATTTTCCTCATCCAAATGATGTATGCTGGAAGGCAAACCAGGAACTTACTTTTAATACAGGCCAGATGCCAAGGTAATGGAACTCCTGCTGTGGTTTTGATGGCACTTTATTTTCAAATCAAATAGTGGAAGGTGTTTCTATTTTTATATCTCTGTAGGTGGTTTTAAAAAAAAAAAAAAGTGTTGTGTTTTTCACCTGAAACTTTTTCCTTAAGTCAGGGTGCAATTTCTTCCCCTCTGCTCTGTGCCATGTGAGGCTGGTGCCTTTTTCAGTTGACACCATTGGAGAAACACTGTGAGTGAGGAAGGCATTTAAGGGATCAGACCATTTGCTTTTATTAATTTGTTATATCATGAAGCTAAATGGTAACTTTATTGAGCTGCTCACCTCAGTTTTGTGATGTCTGACTTTAGAGATGGCAGGAAATAAGTGGAAGGAATTAATTGCTGCCACTTCTCGGAGAATAGAGATCCCTACAAAGGGTTTACTCTTTTCCCTGCCCTCTATTACTCATGACTCATGACAAATCTGTTTTTTTGTTTTGTTTTGTTTTTAGTTGAAAGTGACCCAAAGTGAAGATATAGACACATAGTTCAATGAAATAGAATAGATGGTCCAGTAACAGATCTTCATATATGGCCATTTGATCTTTGACAAAGTGTTAATGCAATTTGATGGAGAAAAGATAGGCTTTCTGACAAATGGTTTTGGAACAATTAGTCATGCAAATGGAGAAAAAAACCTAACACCTTATACAGAGATTAACTAAAAATGGATCACAGATCTAAAGGAAAACATATAACTATAAAACTTTTAGAAGAAAACATAGGATAAAGTCTTTGTGACCTGGGGATAGGCAAAGAGGACTTGGAAATGACACCAAATGAACGATTCAGAAAAGAAAAAAAAGGTATACATCAGAATTCATGTGGCAGTTTGTAAGCCTATTGCAGGTGGGACCGTTTGATTAAATTACTTCAGTTAAGGACCTTTGATTAGGTTGTGGGACCCAGGGTGGGTCTTAATCCTCTTACGGGGTCCTTTATAAATGGAGGAATAAAAGGCTGCAGATGCAGAAAAAGCTGCAGAGAGTAGAACCCAGAAACTGAGAGAGAAGGCCCCAGGAGAAGCCAGAATCAACTGAACACAGAAGCCAAGGGGAAGCCACTTTAGCCAGAAGCTGAAAGCAGCAAAGCAGGGAAGAGAGGGGAGGGAAGAGCAGACGCCGTCCTGTGCCTGATCGCCCACAGCTGCAGCCCGGGGAGAAAGCATCTTTGATGATGCCTTGATCTGGACACTTTCACAGCCTCAGAGCAGTAAGCTACTAACCCAATAAATCCCCACTGTAAAAGCCAGCTCATTTCTGGTATATTGCTTTGGCAGCATTTAACAAGCTAAAACCCTTCATCAAATTAAAAAACTTGTCCTGCCAAAGACAGTCATGAGAAAGAAGAGACAATATACAGACTAGGAGAATATGTTTGCAAACTTCATATCCAACAAAATATTTGTATTCAGAATATATAAAGAACTCTCAAACTCAAAAATAAGGAAATAAATAACACAATTAAGGAATGGGTAAAGGACATTTCACCAAGAGAATATAAGGATGAAAAATAAGCACACAAAAAGATGTTCAGAATCATTAGCCATCAGGAAAATGCAAATGAAAACCATGATGAGATACCATTATTTATAAACCTACTAAAATAGCTAAAATAAAACATACTGACATTACCAAGGACTGCCGAGGCTATAGAATTAATGGTACTCTCATACATTTCTGGTGGGAATGCAAAATGGTACAGCCACTCTGGAAAATGGTTTGGCAGTTTCTTATAGAGTTAATACACACTTGTTACATGACTGCAAGCAATCTCTCTCCTAGGTAGATACCCCAGACTAACAAAACCTTGGTTTACACAAAAACCTGTACACAAATGTTCATCTCAGTTTTATTTGTGATAGCCAAAAACCGGATACCACCCTAATGTTCTTTAACTGGTGAAAGAATAAACAAACCGTGGTGCAACCATCCCATGGAATACTGCTCAATAATGAAAAGGAACAAACTACTGATACACAAAAGAACTTGGATGAATCTTAAAGACATTTTGCTGATCAAGAGAACCCAGTTTCAAAAGGTTACACACTGTATGATTCTATTTATTTCACATCCTCAAAGAGTGTGACTCTACAGGGATGGCATGAGGGAATCATTTGGGATGATGCAACTGTTCTATATCCTTATTTTGTGGTTTTTACACGAACCCATACATGTGTTACAATTCATAAAACTTTATACCAAAAAGAAAGTCCAACTTTACCATATGATAATTTAAAAAAATAAAGGGACCCCACCCAAGGGTATTGATTATAATTAAAACACAATTAAGGTACAGAGTCCCTCCTAGATAATATTTTCTGTGCTATTTTATTGGAAAATATAAGTATTGTATAAAGTACCCAAATAGTGTGTTTTGAACTCTCATGATTAGATCTCAAACATCTAATTGCTGATTATTGAAATGCTCATGATTATTTTAAACTTTAAACATCAGACAACTAGCAAATTGTGTTTAAATAATTAAGTCTAATATTACGAAGGAAAGATCAAGACCTTCATTCCAGATCTGTAAGTGTTCCCATATATTTTATATTATTTTATATTACCAACCTGGGCACCCATATATTTTATTTCATTTTATTTTTCTATCTGGTTGCATCGTCTTTTTGGTGCATCGCTTTGCCATGCACCTCTCCGCGCCACGCGCCGCGGGAGTTTGAGACGTCTTTTTTCTCTTTTTACCAGGAGGTCCCAGGATCAAACCCAGGTCCTCCATATGGTAAATGGGAGCTCAATTGCTTGAGCCACAGCCGCTTCCCCTCCATATATTCTTTGTTTCTTTGTTGTGGCCTTGCTGAAGGACACAGTTTAGTAAACAGGTATTCTGCAAAATGTTAAGAGTATGCAGGAGAAAGGAAGGGAGAGAGTCAGATAAAAAATACACAAGAAGTTAACAGTAGCTATTTTTGGATGGAGGAATGACTATGGGTGTTTTTTTCTTTTCATGTTGAGCATATACTATTTACACTCAGAAAAAGGTATAAATACCACAGAGTCTATTTAAAATAAAATAAAAGAAACTCATTTCTTGATGCTTCATTTTTATTTGCCTTCCAGTTTCATCAACATCATTCTGCATAATTGGAAAATAGACCCAATCGCATCACAAATGCTTCAAATGTTTGAAATAGGAAAATATTATTAGCAAGATTGTAAAGTATGTATTTCTGCAGTGGTTTTCTTCATGAAGATGTATCATGCTGAGAGGAAAGATATAAGCAAAAAAAAGCAACAAAAATACATGTAGGGCAGAGGCAGTAAGAGAGCACTCATAAATCATTTCATGGTACAGGTCTATCTTTTCAAGGTAGTCACACAAGTTCAAGGGCAAGCATTTGACAGAAATATATGTAAGGACACTAGGAAATTTGAAAAGCTTCTTCAGACTATACAACGAAATTCATTTCTATTGCTCTCCTGCTTGGTGCGAGGCCTGTACTGGGTATTGAAAATGCTAAGATCATATTGATTCCATAGGTTCCTACTTTAGGAAGCTGGGAGTAAAATTAGAGAGTCAAAGCCAAAACGTGAAGAATGAATATCCCTCAGCTTTGTACTGATAGGTAAAGTCCCTCCTGGCCCAGACAGTAATTGCTGCAGGGAAACATGAGAAGGAAGGCTGAGTACACATTGCATTGGTGAGTGCTAAGAAGTTGGTGGGTAAGGGCATCTGTCCTGGTTTGTCTTTTGTGGACCCCAGAAAATCATGTTGCTTGTTAAGCTAACCCATTCCTGTGCCTGTAAATGCAGTGTAGATGGAGTCTTTTGATGAGATTCAGCGATCAGATTGCTTTTTTTTTTTCAAAGATTTATTTTATTTATTTATTTCTCCCCACACTCTCGTTGTGTGCTTGTCTTCTTTTTTTTTAGGAGGCACTGGGAACCAAACCCAGGACCTCCCATATGGGAGGGAGGCGCCTAATCACTTGAGCCACCTCCACTCTCTGCTTTGTTGGGTCTCTCATTATGTTTTCCTCCTTGTGTCTCTTGTTGTTTCATCTTGTTGCATCAGCCTCGCCACATCAGCTCACTGTCTTGCTTGTCTTCTTTAGGAGGCACCAGGAACTGAACCTGGGACCTTCCACGTGGTAGGCACGAGCTCAATCGCTTCAGACATATCTGCTTTCCGATCAGATTGCTTTTGATTGGACTACATCAGTGAGGCATGACTCAGGTTTGGGTCTCCATCCTCTTGCTGGGTCTTATATAAACTGAGAACACCCAGAGAGACACAGAAAGAGAGAGCCACGGCCATCTTTTCCCTGCCATGTGTGAGAGAAGCCTTGAGGATTGCCAGCAGCCGAAGATGAAGCTGAAGCCCCCAAGAGGCTGGGCCCATGGAGCAGCTCAAGACTGAAGAGACGAGTCATATTTCGGATCTCCCACAGCTGGGTTCTTGGAGACGGTGAGCTTTGAGGGGAACGCAAGGACCTCAGCAGAGATTGGCAGCCATCTTGCTTCACCACATGGCAGGACACAAGGATCACTAGTAGCTGACTTTGGTGAGAAAACATCTTGATTGACATTTCACAGCCTTGGAACTGTAATCTTTTACCCTAAATAAAATTCCCATTATAAAGGCCAACCCACTTCTGGTACTTTGCTTCGGCAGCCCTGTGGCAAACCAAGACAGCTGTGGCAATCCTAAAATGGGGTGACAGCTTCCCACAGGCATCAAGACATGCTAAGGGACTTTGGTCATTTCAGTGCACTTGGAGGACAGGGGATAGAGAGAGGAAAGAGCATGCTAGATGAGCTTGGACAGATTATACAAAACCCTGAAATCAAGGCTATAGTATTTTAATTTTTTCTTATAGACAATGGAGAACCTTTGAAGGATTTTGAACAGATTGATATGATAGAAATTGTTCTCTTTTTTTTCTTAGAAGTTGTAGGTTTACAGAAAAATCATGCAGAAAATAGACTGTATACCCTCCCTATTATTATTACCTTGCATTAGTGTGGTACACTTGTTACAACTGATGAAAGAATATTATTATTATATTATTTACTATAGTCCATGGTTTACATTAGGGTTCACTGTTTGTATTGTACAGTCCTATGTAAATTTCCTTTCTAGTAACATAGAAATTGTTTTTTAAGCTGATTTACTTTGCGGCTGGTTGGCTATGAAATTATCCATCTCCATTAACCTGTCAGCCTTGTGGGCAGAGATTGTGTCTGATTGGCTGTTGTCATGGGACTCGGGGTTGCTGCTAACCTCACTGGTGCCATTGTGCAAATCAGAAAAGGGCAGCTCCTCTGGGTGGACCCAGCCCTGCGGGGCCAAGGCTTGGTGAGCAGACAGTAGCTGGGTGAGAA
>JAQZBX010009256.1:0-15495 GCA_029593785.1 Cabassous unicinctus
CATTGTGGACTTAATAGCCTGTTACTATTTAGAAGAAAAAAAAATACCCTGAGTCCATCTTTGTGCAAACAGTCTTTTCACATAATTATCCCTGAAATAAAGGGAGTTGACTAGATATTTTTTGTTCCCTTCACTAGATACCCAGGCTTGTGCCACCAACTCTGAAACTTCCAGTTATAGTGATGCAAATGACTATAGCAGAGGAATTAGATGTTCAGCACCACGGATAGCGTTTTCCTGGGGATGGAAAAAGACGTTTCTCTTATTACGCAGCATGAGTCCCCCAGAGACAATCTAAGCTAGAACCCCTTTTGTTTCCATACAGCTCCTTACTTATCTTTCTTAGCATTCCCCACCATTGTGATTACTTATTTCAAGTTCTATGGCTGTCTTGGTTTACTACCATATTCTTAGTGTCCAATGGAGTACCTGGCATCTAGCAGAAGCTCACTGAGTAAATGAATGAATAAATAAACCTGTATGCATGTGTGTACATATTATTTATTGTTAAGATATTATATGAAATATATACTATATGTGAAATAATATGAATATGTAATATTATTTGTATGATTCCCTTTCTGAATTAGATTTTGAAGAATACCTGTAGAAGCCTGAAAACACATAGTCTTCACTCTTTTCCAGAAAGGGAGGTATGTTTGGCAAGGGAATTTTTCAAAAGTGAGTGCAATTATCACTCAGTCCTCTGAGTGCTGCTCTCCACCACGAAGCTGGTCATTTCTCTGTGTTTTCCCAGCTCATGACTTGACCTCAAAACTTAACTCAGTCCATCACCCTTGGTAACCAGAGGGTAATCCTAGCTTCCCAGTAACTGTTCTCTATCGAAGCGGTGGTTCTCAACTCTGGCTACAAATTACAATCACTGTGGAGTTTTTAACAACCTGATGTCCCAACTTAAGAGACTCTAATTTAATTGGCCTGAGGCAGGGGTTGGGTCTGGGGGTGTTTTAAATCTCTGCTGGTAGAGATCCAACCATCAAGGGCACAAGGCTTCTACCTTCCGATCTATCCCTCAGGTGATTTCATATGGAGGTGTGATTGTGAAGTCCAAGGAATTATTTGCTTTGAGTCTACTGATTGGTCTAATGCTGTACGCAACCTCTGATTCAAGGGACCCCATTCCTCTCTGGTTTAGAAGGAACTTGACTTACAAAATGTCTTCTAGGAACATGACTGAGCATCAGTTAAAATGGCAAGAATTTTGAATGTCTGCATAACTAAGTCTGGGTTATCTTTAAAATAAAGGGTGTTTATGACATTGTCAGCTCACTTGGGTGGATAACATATACTTCAGTCTTTGTGGTTTACTTTCCCTTTGGCCTAGACTAAAAAGAAAAGATTAGGGCAGAAAAATTAATGAGGTGAGGTCTTTTCAATGCTAACATTAGGTACAGGCATCCAGAAGAACTAAAAAGTTTGGAGTTAAAATTTTAAAATGAAATTGAAGATGTCCTGAGTTGATCCCAGAAAGAAAAAAACAAGTACAAGCAAGGATGCCCATCTCTTCTGGGGGCAGCTGGCCTTTCGTCCCTGTCCTTTCTGCCTTCCCTGCATGCCACTGTGGACTCCTGCCATGCTGGCCATTTCCCTGACCTGGTTTACTAAGGTAGCCTGACAATAAAATTGCTCAGGGGTAGGTATTGGAGACTTTTGGCCGAGGTTTCAAGATATTTTCTTTAATGTTCATTCAAATCCTGTATTTTTTTTTTAATTTGGGAAGGGGGGGATGGAAGAAGGTAGACACCCTAATATAACACTTTCAATGTAAAATGGGTCAATCCTGTCTTTCCTTTCTCCTTGACACATTTCAAATTATTTCCTGAGATCTAAATAAATTATTTCTCTGAGACACTTGTCCCCTAACAAAATCAAAAGGCATCCTGGATGTAGGGGAGGGGTAGACGTTACTGTCCCAGAGAGCGACTCCACTGGGCTCTTGGTGAGGAAACAGTGGTGGTGACCGTTGTGAGCTGTGGGCCCACAGGGGCTGGCCCGGTACCCACGACAGTCTTCTCGGCACCCACACCCTCCAGAGACTAAAACCCTGGGAGGAAAATCACAGGAGGGTTAGTTTTCCTCTGCCTTTGGCTTCAGACTCCCAAGCACTGCGTGACAAACACCCTCCCCATGAGGAAAATAATCTATAGAGAGGTCATTGGGATTCTCTAAGAGTGGACAAGCAACTAAACTCCCAAGAGAAAGGAATTCAAAACAGCAAGCAAAGGACTCCGAAAAACTGCCAATGCTCCAGGTATGCACAGCTACCTTTGCAGCCTCATTTTGCAATTTCTGGCTGGGTGGGAGCCCCTGTGCATTTACAGATGTTTGCACAATAGACAAGAAGGTGATTTGCAGCAGTTATTCCCCTGTGGGACTAACACATTTGAAAGGCAGAGTCTAGACATTTCAGTAATATCAGGCCAGTAATACATTCCATTTCCCTCACAATAGATGGCACATACAGACCTCTGCTGAGAAGATGTGCAGAAGGGCCCTTCTTACCACTGCCAGAGGGGGGAAAAAGGCAGAAAGAACTAAAGCACAATAAAAAAAAAAATTAAAAGCTTGAAAAGCAGACATGGAAGGCATTCAAGGATGGGCTCCATTGTATGAGACAATTTCTCTAGTTTATGGGAAATGAGAGATATTAAAAATCATAATTTACAACCTTGATAGATGACTCGTGCCCATTCTTTTCACATTCTAAAATCTCTAGGTAGGCTTTCTGTGTTCACCAGGGCTGCTGAGAAGTCAAGGTCCTTTAAGCTCACAGTGGCATATTAGAGTTTTTGAAAAGCAAAGAAAGTTGGTGCAAATACGAACTTGGGTGTTCCATCATAAATAGAGCAATACCTAACACCATCTAACACCTATGATTTCCCAGGCTCTGTTCAAAGTATTTTGCATGTATTATCTCATTAAGTTTAAAGTCCGCAACAATCCTATGAAATACGTACTCTTGTTTGCCCCCATTTTACTGAAAGGAGACGGGGGCATAGAGAGGTCACACAAGGTGCCCAAAGTCATGCAACTGGTGAGTTGTGGAGCTGTCTTTGAACCAGGCAGTCTGCTCTGTTATATCACAATGCTTCTACCTGTATGTTAAATTTAACTCCTGGCAAGAATGAAATGGAAGCAAATCCATGTCAACCACATGGAAACCGCCTCTTTGATAAGAGTTTGTACTTCAGGTCAGTTCCCCACTTTAAAACCACTCATGGCCTCCCACTGCTTATGGGCTCAAATCCAACCTCCTGAGCAGAGCTAGCTCTCATTGTCTTCTCTACCAGCCCCCCACAGCTCTCCTCTATTTTAAGCTACAGCCACTCAGGAATATTTCTACAATTTACTTCTCTCCATTGCCATCTCCCATCCTACTCCAAGCCACTGTTATCTCTCACCTCAGTTCCCCAAGTAGGTAGTTAACAAATCTCCCTGGATGCTCATAGGGTTCTCCCTCCCATCAGTCCTCCACTCCCCAGGCACAGCTGATTTCTGAAAAATGTAAACCTGATCATGTCATCTTTCAGTTAAAAAATCTCCCAAGGGTTTTCCATTGCTCTTAGTACAAAACCAAAATGTGGCCCAGCCCAGCCCAATGCTGATTGCTTCTCTATTTATTGATGCCCTCCCACTTCTGCATAATTAAAATCCATACATCCTGTTGTTCTCCGTTTAACAGCTGAAAAGCCACTTCTTCAGGCAAGTTCTCCAAGCCCCAGGTTGTGGCATCCTGTTTCTCTTCATTGTGGTCCCCATGTTTCCAATATCCATCTTCCTTGATCTGCAAAGATGGGTCTTTACCATTCAGTTCCTACCATTTCCCTGCATCTTAGGGGCATCTACCTAGTGTGAGACACTCATTTACAGCACTTCCCTGGCCCCTGTGAGGATTTGAGTTTGCAACCCTTGAATGCTACAGTTAAACATTCAGCCTACTCCATGCTAGGGAATTCTTTAGGCATGGCAAGGAATACAAAGGTGAATAATGTAAACATAGTTGTAATCCTATAAGGCAGGGCTAAGGAAGAACAAAGGTTGCCCTAACACAAAGTACAGGAAGGTGGTGTCTTCAGACACTTAAACTTCAAACTGAGATAGCTCACCCCTGGCGACTTTTTGAAGAATTTCCAAGGGGTACATGGATTGTTTGGAAAGCAATTCCTTCCAGATAATGAACTTCCATCTGTACTTTGCCAAAACGGATTGTCCTGAGTGTAAACCTACATTCATGAAGGTCTTTTGCACATTTGATTAAAGGGAAACCCAAACATTACTAAGGTCACTGTCCAAGTATGAAACTTGCAGGTATGATGAAACAAAGGCATGGATTGAAATATCGACACCAGAAATACAGAGCTTCCTTCCTTTCCTGTCTTATTCCTGCTTCTGTTAGGGGTACGAACTGGTGTTAGAAATGGGGTATTCTGAAAATGGAACTGCATTGTTTTGTGGGACCTTCAAGGTTTCTTGGATGAAATCCAATGGATAAAAGTTTTCTGTGTTTTCTTTCAAGGTTGGTGTGCTTTAATCTGTAATGTAGTAAAACATATTTACCAAACATCAAAAAAATATTCTAATCACATCAATCCTCATCTTATTTTATCTTAGAAATGTTTTAATACTGTTTATCCAATAAAGAAATAAACATATAAACATATGAAAATTTTGGATATCAACTTAAAGTGTTCAAGGGGATATGTCATTTTTCATACTTCTTTTGAGAATACATAAGCTAAAACATTTGAAGACCACCATCAATTAAGCGATATATGAGTGTTTCTACAGTATTTAAAATCAGGAAGAGATTATGTCTGGCTAGCAAAGAAATATCAAGAGAAGTTTTGTTGAAGACAAGGCACTTGGCACAGGTCTCAAAGGAAGGGTCTGGCTTTGATGGACGACAATGAGGGTGGGGGTCATGGATGGTGGACTCCCAGGTAGAATGTTCGGCAGGAGTAGGCTCAATGGCACTGGAAAGAGGAAAGGGAATATGAGTGGAGAGATCTTGTAAAGAAACATGAAACCAATAGTAACTGCGGGTTCAGATTTGATGAGCAGAACGAGAAGAGAGATGTTAAAAATCACAACGAAGAAAAGAGGATAGCGGGAGCTTTGGATTCTAAGGTTGGGCAAGTCTAAGGAAGAAACAAGAGAAAAAAGTGGTTCTAGGGCCAGATACTAGGGGACCTGCTTGAAAAGCAAATGATGTTTTAGCAGATGTGGGCTCCGCCTCAGGTATGGCGAGGTGTGGGCAGCTGAAGAGGGAGGAGGGAACAGGCTGACAGGGCCAAGGCACTGGCTGCCTTCAGAGTGGAGTCAGCCCTTAAACCGCTAGGTCCCTGGGCACATTCCGACAGAGGTCAGTGTCCAGCCTGGAAGAATCTACCACAGCAGCAACAATTTCTAGGTAGCGGTATATCTGGAAAGCACAATGTAGCTCTAGGGGAGGATTCTATATGAATAGCACACACAACCTTGGGGTAGGAGAAGTCAGAGCCATCCTGGGCAGAGGGACAGTCCCTATTTGACCTAGTGCCCTGGCCTGCCCTGGCCAGGGGGTACCTGAGCTCCCTGTTGGTGGAGATGAGTTCAGGGGGGCTTCTTATGAGCCCAGGCTGGCTTGGGAACTGGTGGGTGATGGCTGGCGCTGCCCTTGGAGACCATTTTTGGACAATACCGAAGGAGAACCTTGATCTTGTTATTCCTTGGTGAAGTCTTCTGCTTTGGGAGCTGTACTAGTCACCCAAAGGGGTGCTGATGCAAAATACCAGAAATCTTTTGGCCTTTATAAAGGGTATTTATTTGGGGTAGAAGCTTACAGTTACCAGGGCATAAAGCATAAGTTTCTTCCCTCACCAAAGTCTGTTGCCACGTATTGGAGCAAGATGGCTGCCGACATTTGCCAGGGTTCAGGCTTCTTGGGTTCCTCTCTTCCCGAGGCTCCGTTTCTCTCCAGGCTCAGCTCCACTGTTTCCTCCACAAGGTCAGCTGTAGACTATCAGGCAAATGGCTCATCTCTTCTTGGGACCTTCTCTCCTTTCTCATGACTAAGATTCTCTGTGTGCTTGTTTCCCTGGGCTCCAGCATTAAAACTCAGCTTCGGAACTCCAGCTCAAAAACTCCAACTCTGTCCTTTGCCATGCCTTTTATATTTGATTCCCCACCCACCAAGGGGCAGGGCTCAGCACCCTACTGACATGGCCCAATCAAATTCCTAATCGTAACTTAATCATGCCCAGAGGGACAGACCAGTTTACAAGCATAATCCAATATCTATTTTTGGATTTCATAACTATATCAAACTGCCAAACTCCTACAGAAGCCATCAAAGAAGCCAAGGACTCTGGGCTGGAATGAGGGCAGGAATGCTATGATGGCCAAAGGGAGCTGACAAGGACAGTGAACAACAACTAGAAGAGGCACACAAGGAGATATCCTCGTGGGCTGGGTGATGTGAGAAGGGCTTGATGTGTACTGTTTATTCATCGTGCAGCACAAGAAGGAAGCACAGCTCCATTTTAAGATAAGAAACAGGCTAAGGAGTCTAAGTGACTTTCTTAAGGCTGCATATAAAGCGAGGCAGTGGCAAAGTTGGGATCCCAATCAGGTTAGTCCCACTCTGCTGGTTTTATTTCAGGATGAACTGAGCTGCAGAGAGAGAGAATGGGGACACCATCTGCACATTCATAGCCTGAGCTATGCTGGGATGGTGCTGGGAATGGAATAGGTGTGGTGGGTGGGGTGGGGGTGGGGAGTGGAATACGGTGAATACCAGAGGTTCAGAGACAATGGGAATAACTCTAAAGGGCAAAGAAGCTGCAGAACCCTCAGGAGGCTTTCCTTTCAGCCCTGGCCTGAGTTAGGCTTTGTGAAGTTCTCCAGCATCCAGTTTACTCCCATCAGAACCAAAGACCACCTGAGATGGAATATGAATGCAAAAAATGATGGGTTTGGATTTACTTTGAAGCTCTTGCTATATCAGTAAAAGTGGTCCTACATTTTCAATACAATTGTTGTCATTGTCACTGCTACCACCAATCTATGATAAGTATTATAAAGTGAGTTATTCAAAATTCAGGGCTTGAGATGTCCCTTTAGTGGATTCTGAATCAGGTTTTTATTACAAAACTCTCTATGATTTTTCAATATGGTACTTTCTTAACACTTACATCTGTAATTTCACATTTAGTCGCTTTTCATTTTTGAAGGAGTGAAATGTAAAAGGTAAAATATGCCACAGTGCTTTCAGGACTGAACCAGCCTTGTGTATCACAAAAGCAGTAATGGTGACACAGAAAAGTTACCTTCTGCGTTAACAATCCTTAAAAACATTTATTTGATAGATGCATTTGCTCTTCCCTGAGGCTACTTATGTTAATGTCATGGAATTTTTATGAGTAATTTTTGGTTTTCAGCTGCAAAAAAAGAAAACCAAATTTGAGACGGCCAGGTGAATGTGACGTGATCTGCTCATTTTCCAGAACTGCTTAGTATATTCAAAAAAATTACCATATAACAGAAACAATAAGTTCAACTAATGAGTTAGAAATGAACATGCTGAGAGTTGTTCTATGATGGGGAAATTTTAGGAATATTTTAATTAACCTAAATTCAAAAGCATAATTAGCAGCATGTTAAAATAACATTTTCTTAGGATAGCTCTCACATGAAGCATCCTTTATGTCCAGAATTACAGGGTGAGACGTGTTCACCAGTGCACTGGAATTTCAATTCAGTTGCAGTAAAATAAGAGAAAATAGGCATTGGAACTATGATATAATAGACCTTTCCAGAAGGAATGTCAAAAGCCACGATTTAAATAATGAAGTTAAATAGCTTTTTAGGTTAATAAATTTCCATGGTTCACACACAATGACAAATCTCTTCTTTTTACACTGGAGTGGGTTTTCCTACTGAATGAGTTTTTCCCCTTCACCTGGCTCATGTCTGCTGAGCAGGTACTTGCTGATTGCTCTTTTCCCTCTAAATTGGCTGGCAGGTGTTTGTCCTTCTCATCCTTACAACTAGGTACACACTTCCTGCTGTATCCATAAATAACATTTCCTCTGGAACACATAATCCACATGCTGAGGTTTACATTTCACTCATAATATTCCCCAAAATTCTCCCTTCAGACTCAAATAAGAAAGTGTGGCGCCATTAACTGTGCAAATATTCATGACTTTCTCTCGATAATTAGTTTCATGAAATGTTTGTTTCTAGGTGCATTACTGAGAATATATGAAATCCTGGATTGGACACTGAACACAATTATATCAGATTTAATTAAAAGAAAATTGGTATAAACCAAACCCTTGTGGACAGGCTGCACATAAACAGCAAAATTGCCTGGGAAACAATCTGTAATTGCAGTTGTAACCCTTGCAACCATTATTTCTTTTTTGGTTAATAATCTGGCTTACATTCTATTCATTTATTCAATTAAAAATAACTATAAAATAATTTAAAACACAAAAAGGATAAAGCATAATATAGTAGATATTACTTTACAGGTCTTAATAAAGGTAAATTTAAAAAACAACTACTCTCTTTCTAAAAAATAAAAGGAACTTAGTATATTTTAAATTCCAATCTTTACCTTCCCATTTTCCATATTATTATTACCTAGCATCTTAGTTCCAACAGAGTTTTTCTACCTCAATTACTCTTTATTATAATTACTTTTTGGATATTATACATTTTTTTTTAACTTTTATGGTTTTTATTGTGGTTTTCCATAATTTATCATTATTGGGATAAAGCTTGTGCATTTCCACATTACTTTTAACTATATCTCAAGTCACAATAAAAACAGAGAAAGAAGTAATTTAAAAAAAATAAACTGTAAAAAAAACCCAAACAAACCTAGTACTCTGTACTTTCTTCCATTTCCCTACTCAGAATTTAAAGACCTTTGAAAAGCAACATGAATGAAAACAGGGATTTTGAGACCTATGCTTGCCATAACTTTTTGGGCACTTTTCCCCCCTTAACTAAAAGCTACATGTGTTAAAATTAATTTGAATAAAGCGTTTCAAAATAAAATCTTCTAGATCATCTTTAGAAGCCTTAAAATTACTTCTGACACATACTCATACACTTTCATAACCATTTAGAATAGGTTTATATGTTAATGAAATCCCCCCAAAAGAAAAAAAGAGCCATTTTAGAAATAACTAGTTGTTTTCCTACCACATATGTCATATGATAATTTAAATCACCATCAGGGATTTGTTGAAAAATATAAATATTTATGTATATATATTCTTATTTTTGCAAACACTGGCATACAAACTGAAAACTAAAAGATTTTTCAAATTGTTACAAGTGTTGTAAGTGTTAAGGAAACTTCTTTTTTAAAACCTTTTTTATTGCAGTAACAGGTATAGAGCAAAAATTTCATAGATTAACCACATTCAAGTTTAACGAAACTTAAAAAAAACACTCTTCTTTTTCAAAAAAATAGAAGCAGAATAAGCCCAACTGATTGTGTTGCTAGGAATGTTTAATGGAAAATTGCTAATTGTTGATGAAAATTCTTAATATCCATTATGCTTTTACTTGTGGGAATGGTGAGATTTCATGATTACTCATGAAATATTGCCTATGTGTCACTGCCTACATGGGAACATTTCACTAGTTATGTGTGTATATATAATGATATAACCATGCTGCTATGTCACTTTAAAAATAACAGTAACTCCTTAAAATCATCAAACCACCATCAACTATTGACTTCTCAGTCTTTTTCCTGAGTTGACATGTGGTCTTGGTACACCTGCATTTCCTGGGACTCCATTATGTCGAGTTGATCTCAGAAGAAACCAGGAGGAATTCCTTTCAGCTCAGCCTTGATCCATCCTCTGCCTCCTGATTGGTTCAGATCCTGATTGATCTCTTTGAGGCATCTGGTCAACCTCTAGCCAAGCAGAAGCTGTGCCTGCTTAGCTGGCTCTCCATCCAGCACCCACAGGTGGCAGAAGCAGGCCACAAGCACACATGTTTCCCTTTGCTTCCCTCTGATTTCCCTTCTGCTTCTCTGTCATTAATTTCTCTTTGTCAGAGATGAATATAGGGCTAGTTGAGTCTGCCTTCTCCCAGCTTTGAAGCCAGGAGGGGTGGGCTCTGCTGGGTCACTGGAGGTTGAGGTCAAGGGGGTGCAGGGGAAGAGGGAGAGGGAGGCCTACTAGAAAGGGGGAGAGTCCACTGGGGCCCCACCCCAGGGGAGGAAGCTGAGAAGGGGTGGAGAGAGTGTGGCAGTGGTTTCTGGCAAATACTAAGGACCCGTTTGCCTCCCCATTTTCCATCTGCAGCCTTCCTCTCCTCCCCAAACAATACACTAGCTGTTTGCCAGAAGATCACATCTCAGCCCCATTTTGCTCTTTAGTGGGACTTAGCCTTTCAAAGGCCAATCTAGAAACCACCCCCATGTAATTCTTATCTCAGAAGTTAGTCTGTATAAAACCTGTGAAGAAGGAATTTGTCTGGTCTTTGGAATTTAGCTGTTTTTGCTGATTAGTAGTTCAACCATCACTGGGCCTCTGGAAACCTTCAGAACGCAAGAGTGTGGGGCTACTGTCCTTCCCTGCAGTTATCACTGCTCAAATTCCATAAGACTGGGAAGCAGGTGTGGCTCAGTGGATAGAGCCCCCGTTTACCATATGGGAGGCCCGGGTTCGCGTCCCGAGGCCTCCTTGTGAGGGCACGCCGGCCTGAGCGGTGCGGTGGGCTGATGCAGCAACCTCACGGCAGGAAGCGGGTGTGGAGCAATGGATAGAGCCCCCGTTTACCATATGAGAGGCCCCGGGTTCGCTTCCCGGCGCCTCCTTGTGAGGGCAGGCCGGCTCGCGTGGCGCCGTGGGCTGATGCGGCAAGACCTCACAGCAAGGGGGAGATAAGCAGACACAGAGAAGACACGCAGCGAATGGACACAGCAGCACAAGCAGCAAGGGGCGGGGGGGATAAATAAAATAAATAAATCTTAAAAAAAAAAAAAAATTCCATAAGATTTCAAAAACCAAAGCCAAATACGTTCCCCCAGCTTATAACTATAGCTGATTGTCTTTCCTTCCTATGTTTTTTGCTTAAAAATCAACAGCAACGATGATAATCTCTTTACTTGGGAGGGGATGCAGGATATTGGTGAAATGTAAGCGGTTCCCCTTGATCCATTCTTGTAGGAAGCAAACATTAATAGGTCTTGAGAGCATTAGTTTTTATGGAAACCGTATGAGTGTATACTGAAGTGCCTATCTGATGTTGAGAGGTGTGTCCTTTGGAATCCACGGGATCGAAATGATGATAAGAATTGTAGCTAACTTATTGAAAACTTGCTTTGGACCAGACACTCTTATAGGTACTTTACATGTATCGTTTAATCCTGACAACAGTCTTAGGAGGTAGTGCTCAATGGATATCGTATTGCCATTTTACAGATGAGGAAATGGCTGCACCGTGAAGTTAAACAATTTGCACAAGATCACATATCTGAAGAGCTGCTATCTAGCCCGATGCAGTCTAACTCAAGAGTCTATACTCTTATAAAACACTATGCCTTATTGCCTCTTGGGGGAAAAAAAAAACAAGGCTTATCTAGTTACTAATATAAACATGTTTGCATCCTGAAGGAATTTTCGGACTGAATTTCACATATCTGACAAAGGCATATTTATGAGTAAAACTGATCACGGGGTGATTCCCAGCGTGACTTTGCCCTTGGAACTGCAATGCCAGGGGAAGCATTTCTGAAAGCCCCATCTACCTAAGTGAACCATGATTTGGATTTTTGTTTCTTTTCAGGCTATATTCAGCCATCCCCCAGGAGCATGCCTCCTCAGCAGTAACACAAACATTCTCTGTTCCAGTGGTGCCTCTCTGAACAAGAATGCAAAGACTGCTGTTATTCTTGACAGGGAAAGTGGGCTGAAAAAGGCAGACAAATCAGATTTGAGTGACAGGGGTAAAGAGCAGGTCTCTGAAGAGAAACTCTTATGGAGAAAAGAAGAAAAGGGTGGTAGGGAGTGTTGTGGCAACAATCTGCTGTCTGACGCAGGAGTAGAGATACCAATTCTGGCGGGACCTGCGATCCCTGAGCCCTGGGACAGGTGGTTTGGAAATGCTGCGTGGAGAGCTGGAAAGAGGCACAGCAGAAAGAGCTTGCGGCTTAGGAAGGGAGGAACATGACAGATGCTCACAGCACAAGAGCCTCCTGCTGGCTGAGTCACAGAGCATTCATTAGAGCCCGTCTCCAAAGAGGCCCCTTGCAACTAAGCCTAAGTGCTTGTTCGTGGCTGCGGAGACGGGACAGGCAATCAAGGAGTCCAAAAAGAATGGCAGCCCTCAGAATGGAGGGTTTGGTGACCCAAAGGATCTGGCTGCCTTCTGTCAGGGAGCAGTCAAGGGAAGGGAAAAACCTATATTCACATGCTTCAGGGGCCACTGTCATAGAAATAAAAGCTTTCATTAGAATCTATCTTCTCCAATTAAACATTTCTCAGTACACAAGTGGGATCTGCTTTTATTTAAGAAAAAAAAGAGAATAACCATAATAAGTGCATAAAAGAGAGATCAGTTGGCTCCCTAGACATAGCTCAGTGCAGGCAATCTCAAATTTTTAATGGCATTTCAGGGCCATGCATCAGGAAATTTCCAGTAGCATCCATTTGGGTGAGAAAGCAAGAAAGAGAAGTAACTTGCAAGGGCCAGAAACTTCCTGAACTCTTTGCTGCCTTGACAGACTTTTTCAGAACTGGGTCAATGAGCGATGGAGGCACCTGGTTCCAAGAGCCAGGAGGAGTAGTTCTAGGTCTGCAGAGGTTCTCAATTTTTCATCTGATAAATGGGATGGGGGAGGGAGGGGAGAGAAATAGCCTAAAGAAGTTCCCATATCTGATGTAGCCTCAGAATCACAAACTAGTCATAGTTGGATGTCATTTTTATATATACCTGCCCCGTGTAATTCTTGAGATCACTACTGTATTCTCAAACCCAGTATTGAGGTAGCACTTGGTAGGTGCACAGACATGTTTGCTCAATTTTGCATGAACCAGGCCTGAAAGGAATATCTTGGCTTTGCAAGTGTCCATGGTGCTGGAGGCCCTGGGGAAGCTAAGACCTTGGAAAGTACCTGGGTATTTAGATACAGTGCTATCCTCTCAGAAGGCTGAATCTGGTGTGACCTCAGGATTTTTCTTCGAAGATGAACAAAAGGACCTTCCGGAAACCAGGTCTGTCTTTAACACGTTAGGTTTCTCCTAAGTCGAACACCATAAAACTCTGGTAAAGTAATAATTTTAGTCCAAGCAGTTTGAAAGTAGTTTTGCATGCATGGGTCATTTGAACTTATGTGGATGAAAGTCAATTAAATCAATGGATGCTTTAAGTTTCAACTACAAAATAAGGAAAGTGGACTGCAAGATTTTTAAGATTTCTACCAACTGTAAACGATTTACAATTTTCTGCCTCTGAATTACTCTTGAAGATTTAGAAAGCATTTGTTTTAAGACAATCTAAAACCTGGTGCCACTTAAAAACAGGCCATGATTGGTCATCAAGTCATTTTGTATTAACTCAGGTTTAATTACTCGAAGGACATGTTTACGCTTGTAAACGACAAGAAAGCAACACAATAGAAGTTGCCTAACAGGATCTAGTTTTGGCTTCACCTTTTAATTTGTAATTTATCTTTAAACACTCTCACTGCTAACGAGCAAGTTTATTAAGAGCCCAAGGATGAGAGATGTCTGTGAAACTGGACCATTTGGCCAATTGGCCAGTATCTTTGGAAATTAATCTGGTGAAGTGATGATTGTTTCAAATGAAGTTTGTGAATGAGGTGCTGGGTAGGAATTGGTCATTCTCTCTTGGAAAACCACAGATGGGTGGTAAAACGTGGGATGGTTCTGCATAGAACTTGGCACTGGGAATTTGGAATACTTATCCCTCACGAGGGATCACTCCTTGCCTGTGCATAAATCACAGTTTCTCAAAGCCTCCCTACCCTATTTAAATTTGGAAACAGAATACTCCATTTCCCCAGATAGTACTTTTAAATCATTCTCAAATAGAATATAATAAATGAATCCAAAACATAACCTAGAACCCACTGAAAAATGTGGGAACAATTTAGCTAGGAAGTATTGTCAGCTGACGTAGAATTTGTACCAGAAGTGCTGCTGCTTGGAAGAATAAAAACAAAAGCTGTTTACTGAAAGCCAAGCTTTTGATTAAAAAATTTCTTTCAATTCTACTGGAAAATAATTTCAAGTCTTCATCTCCATCTGGAGGCCAGAATGAAGGAGACAAAAGCTTCTTTATATAGTACGTAGACCTTCTCTGATGCGCTGACAACTCTCAGCTACAATGATGACTTGACAAGAAAAGTTAAGTATATTATTCAAAGCACTATTATTTATTGGTTCAGATGCTTGAAGGAGAATTTTGAGCTGGGAAAAATATAAACCATATTTATCTTTCTGAAAATCCTTATTAAAAATGTGGAAGAAATGTAGAAGTAAAACGGATTAATGGCAAACAGAATGAAGTCACTCTAGCAAAGTTTGAACAGTTTTGCAGTAGTTAAGGCTATAAATATTTCCACTGTAAACCATCACGCCTCACATTTTTATTATTTTCACATAAAAGTTTGCTCCTAGCTGAAAGTCTTTGGAGGAAACTCTTTTTAGGTTCTCTTTTTCAAGTTATCAACAAATGATAAGATAAGACTGATTATTAAGGGGTACATGGGGGGGGGCTGTGAATTACAGAAACACGGATGAAGAGCTAAGCAAAATTAGTTCAACAAGATGGACTATCTTCAAAGACAGTGCCTTGATTTATGATGTACCTAAAGAAAGTGTTTGTAAGAAGAGGAGCTGACCAGTCCTTAAGTTAGAAAGATTCATAGATGTTGGACATAATGCTCCCAAATCGCCCTGGAAAGTAGACACTTGAGATAACCTTTCTGCCTGGCTGGGATATTCTACTGCCTGAACTGCTGCTGGGTATCGGATCATGTCCTCCACCCAAGGCATGTACAGGTCTCAATCCCTGGTCCTGTGGGTGTGAACCCATTTGCAAATAGAACCTTTGAAAGTGTTGTTAGTTAAAGTGAGCCCAAACTGAATGAAAGTGGGCTTTAATCCAAGATGGCTGAAGCCTTTATAAGAAAATGAAATTGGATGCACAGAGACGCTACGGGTTGCAGCCAGAAGCCGGAAATCAATGGAACCCAGAGGAGAAGGGACACAATGTTGCTGTAGCCGTTGGGCAGTTTGATGTAATTATGAATTCCAAAAATAGATATTGGATTATGCTTGTAAACTGGTCTGCTAATTTGGGCATGATTAAATTATGATTAGGGCGTTAACTGGGCCACATCAGTAGGGCATTGAGCCCCACCCCTTGGTGGGTGGGGGAATCAAATACAAAAGGCAAGGCGAAGGACAGAGGGAACAGTTTTTGAGTTGCAGG
>JAQZBX010009256.1:15595-46543 GCA_029593785.1 Cabassous unicinctus
AAGAAACTTACGCTTTATGGCCTGGTAACTGTGGACTTCTACCCCAAATAAATACCCTTTATAAAGACCAACCCATTTCTGGTATTTTGCATCAGCACCCCTTTGGCTGACTAATACAGTTGCCATGTGACAGAAAAAGCCAAGGAATCCCAAAGGTTGCTGGCCATCCAGAGGATACCAACCACAGGAAGAAGCAAGCCTTCTAGTCTCTGAAACTGGAAGTCAATAAATTCCTATTGTTAAGCCAATCCATTGTAAGGTATTTATTTTAGCAGCTAGGAAGCCTAAAAAATGGTGTCTGGCACACAGAATCTACCAATTCATCCATCCATCTATCCATCCATCCATCCACTCACTCACACATAGATTCACTCATGTATTCTGTTGAACATCTTTTTTTGTGTGTGTGCCAGCTCTCTATCAGGCAGTAGGTACATACTTGTTGAATAAATAAATGAACTCTGTGACCCCTTTTTCTGATGCCCTGGTCATCAAACAGCCTTTGCTAATGCTTCTTTATTTTTCGCTGGCCAGCAGACATAGACGTCCTTGCCAGGCGGTAGGGCTGTTCCGTCTGATGGACAGTTTCATTCTCATTGTAAAGAACTATGCTGGTGTCTGGTTTTATGCATCTGCCCCTGTGGTCTTTGCCAATGGGACTTGTGTCCTCAGATATGACACCGAGCATATGGAGTCCCTGAGAATAAAAGGTAGAGGGCAATAAGGCCAAGGTTGTGGAGGCCTGCCTGGATGGTAGTGATGGTTAAGTTCATGTGTCAGCTTGGCTGGGTTATGTTATCCAGTTGTTTGGTCAAGCAAGCACTGGCTTGACTGTTATTGTGAGGTATTTTGTGGATTTAAATCATTAGTCAATTGATTGCATCTATGGCTGATGACATCTACAATCAACAAAGGAGGGTGTCTTCAGCAATGAGGCAATCAGTTGAGGGCCTTAAAGGGAGAACTGAGAATTTCAGCCATCAGAAAGAATTTTTGTCTCCACTTTAACCATCATGCTGCTCTGGGGGAATTCAACATCACCTTTATTGGAGCTTCCAACTTGCTGCTTCTCCTGAGGAATCCAACTTCATCTTTATTGAATTTATAACTTGTGGTCTGCCCTGTGGAATTCAGACTTACCAGTTCCCATGGCTGCAGGAGCCAATTCCTGTAATAAATCTCTTAATCTGTGTGTGTATATATATATTTATATCCTGTCAGTTCTCTTTCTCTGGAGAACACTAATCCATTGGCAAACTCTTCACAGGCCACCTTCTTGATGGATTGTCCTAAGGCTTCTTAAAAACATACAGCTTGGTTTTATTCATATATGAGAAATGAAAGTTCGTCACTAACTATTTAGAGGTTTACACAAGACTGTATTTGTAATTAGTAGAGGGCATTCAGCTACATGTTGGCTCTGGTTTCAACCCTTCCATTCTCTCCATGGGCCTCAATTCTTCTATTTATTAAATGAGAAAATTAATATATCTAAAATGGTCAGAGGATAGACAATACAACACACTAAATTGTTATTGTGCAAAGCTCAGTACATAACAGGCACTTAATATTTACTGAATAAATGGATGAATAAAAATGCTGCATTTCAGAAAGAAAAGTATTATATCAACCCAAACTACTACTATTGAAAGAAAATGTATTTATGGTTTTTTAAATTAAATGAGATAGAAAAACACTTAAAAATCAACAGCTTTTTTTACATTGTCATATATTTATATTGGAAAACATATTTTAGTTGTATGCAACCTGGATTATGCAACAAAATAAAAATGCTAACTGCTGGTCTGTCCCCACTGCCGTAACTGGCATCTCATTTCACTTCTGTCTCAGATTTTTTCTCTGAGAAAAAAAATCTCCCTCACAGGTGACTCTGCTTCCATTTTTTTTTTTTTTCTCTCAAGGGTAACTCCTCATAAATTAGTTTTCTTAAAGGACTGTTTTCACACCGTGTGGCTTTGAAACATCCTTCCCTTCTCTCTCCCCATTCCCGTTGAAAAAAGAGAACTCCTCATTCAAAGTCTTTGCACACCTCGGACTTGACGCATCAGTTCTTTTTTCTTAGCCCCTATAACTCAAGGTGTTTATGACCGGACTTTAGTAAGTCCATGAACCCCTGGAATTCTATGTAAAATTTTGTCTACATGTGAATTTTTCCTGAGAGCAGATCCAGTCAGTTCCAGGTGACACATGAAAAACCTTCCACCTCAGGCAGGTTTGCTATCCTTCTCTGTGCGTTCTCACCTCTCCGCTCCTCCCCTGCCTGCCTTGTCTTCCTATAGTTAAAGGAACCTTCCTTCCGGGCCCCCTGAAGACCTGCCTCCTCCACCAACCTCAAATGACCACCTCAGCCCGGCAGGCGCCTACACAACCCAGCCTCAACGCTGGGCACCATCCAGACCTGAGGATCCCGGTAGACTGTGAAGTATCCTCCACACTTCGTCATGCACATCTTTTCTCCCTGAAGAAACTACAGGTCAGGTCCTCTAGCAGGACTCCTCTGATAGTTCTGCTTGTAGCTCCAACATCCGGATGCTACCAATAAATAAATGCTTGCTTAAAAGTGAGGGAAAGGAACTCAGGGCTGCAGATTGTCACAAAACGTCAAAGCATTTTCTTTGACAGCTGTCTCCAACTATCTTTCTTTGAATTATCTGGAGTGGAATTCTCTTTAAGTCTGTTTTCAAAATAAAACTAAACAAAAGAACATTTCTCCAGGGCCCTGCCACCCCGGAGGCTGAGGGAATATCTTGTTTAACCACCTAGTGGCCAGTGGGTGCCCTATGGAATCACAATGAAGGAGCAGTTCTTGATGTGCGTGGCTTCATCTGGCTATGATTCATGTGGTCTCTATGGGTATACATGTATTTTTCCTTAAACTTTTTATTTTGAAGTAATTTCAAACTTACAGGACTGTTGCAAAAATAATACAAAATTCATACAGAGAACACAAAAATACCCTTCATATACTCAGATCCACTAATTTTAACAGTTTGTCACATTTGTACCACATTTGCAGTACTATATCTATCTTTTAATCAATCTATCTATAATCTTTTTATCTATCTTTTTATCTATCTTTCTATCATCTTTTAATCTATCAATCTGTCGACCTATCTGCCTGTCTGTCAGTCTGTCTGTCTATATAATCTATCTATCCATCTGTCTGTTTATCCATCCATCCATCCATCCATCCATCCATCCATCCATCCATCCATCCATCATCTTTTAATCTATCTACCTATCTGTCTGTATCATCTATCATCTTATCTATTTATCTATCTATTATCTTTTAATCTATCAATCTATCGACCTATCTGCCTGTCAGTCTGTCTGTCTGTCTATCTATCTATCTATCTATCTATCTATCTATCTATCTATCTATCTATCTATCTATCTATCTATCTATCTGTCTACTGTCTGTCTGTCTATCTACCTAATTATCTATCATCTATCTATTTTCTAAACATCTGTGAGTAGGTTGTATACATCATGATCCCTGAACACACAATATTTTCTATGGTTATAAGTTGGTTGTGAGATAAGTGAAGCTATGGCAATCCTGCTCACTTGACCTTTACCATGAACCTTACTTTGGAAATCTCAACTCTTCCCTGAATCTAAATACAATATGCAGTAACAGATGTGACTTCTCCTCTAACCCCTGGTTGGTTAACAAATAAATCTCGAACATTACAATTTTATTAATGTCTGTTCAGTTAGAGTGATGAAGTTAATATTGTATCATCAATATAAAAGTCACCAGACAGTACACAATTAAAGAGAAGGGAAATAGAAAGAACATAATAAAAAACAACAGATCTGGCTTGAATGTGGCCCCATCAATTTGCAGAAACATTGTCATTATCATCAAAGGTCAAAGTCAGTGACTGGTAGGAAAATCAATAAAGTTTGGGGATGGGGAAGAAAAGACCTAATAGACAAATTCATGACATGCACTCTGTATTGAAGGAACTTGGTGAAAATCTGTGTATTTCTGACACTTGGGAATAAAACTAGTTGTCAGTAAATTGGACCATTCATGAAATTTCATGGGTTCCTGCTGTGAATGGATTTTAAAGAATTATATCAGTGCAAAACAAAGAGGGAAAAAAAAAAAGATGGTAAAATTGCATCTGACGGTTAGTACTTATCACCCATTTCACTGGACTGTTAGAATGGAGTTTTTGTTTGATGAAGGCAATTCATGAGCATATTCTACCTAACCATTCAATTACTGTAGATTATCAGAAATCTTTATTACTGGCAAACTGAGGCCATTAGTTACATTATGCTTGTGGCACATATGTTAGAAAAGAAACTCTAATTTTGTAGTCTGAACATCATGTCTGAATGTGTTTTTCTTAATATGATGTGTGGTATGTTGACTAACTGTTTGATTAAAAATACCCTTTCATTTTACTCCCCCTTCCTCCTGCATCCAATACCAGCGATGGAAGTTACCATTTTGAAAAATCCAACCTGCAGCAGACCCCAGCGTTGGACAAAGGCATGTACTCTGGGAAACAGGTGATTGTGCAGCTTGTTCCTCCGAAAGGGCAGGTTGGTAGTCTATTACAAACTGATCACATTTGCCATTTCTTAGCTGCCTACAAATATATTTGCTCATTAACACTCGATGAGTTGAATGCTGCCGAAGAGGGCAGCCGAGCAATTAAATATCATTCAAACTAATTCCACGGGAGCCAGGAAGTGACTTCTCTTAATGGAATTTTTCTTCAAAGAATAATCTCCCTCAGGGAGAGAGGGGCAGAGAGAATGAACACAGTGAAGCCAGGTGAGCGGCCCTGCAGAGGATTTGGGGCATTTCAATCTCTATTTTAGCTGGCTGTTTGGCCACATGAATCTAGAGGTCCTCATTTGTGAAAATTCAGATAAGATTTAACTTTACGTTTATGCTTTCCATGCAAAAGTGGTTTGCTAATGAAGTTACTAGATACATAAGAAGCTCAGAAATAGTTTGCATACTTTACAATCCACTTTTCACATCCATGTTTATAAACTGCTAATTTCAAATTATTGTCAAGTTGATTAAATAAAATCTGCTATGACCCTTTCTTTCCGACATTCTGAAGGCCATCTGTGTGGATTTCAGAGAACTAACAATGGGTTCCTTAAAAGGTATCAATTAATTCAGTTTGGAAACAGCAGGGTACAGGGGGAAGGTGCAAGGAGTCAGGGGTCAGAGGCTCTGGGTCACATCCTTGTCTGTCCCCAGTCACATGAAGACAGTGGCCCAGACATAAGTGCCTGCTGGGCACATTACACATAGCATGGCATCTGACCAGCAAAGCTACATTGTTAGGCGCCATTACCGATTTCATCTCACAGAGGCGGATTCAACATTGTAGCTCAAGCCTGTTGTCTAGACCGAGGGGGTAGAGTCTGTAAGTGTCCATGTGAGATTGTGAATCCCACGTGTAGTGCCACCCAAGTTCTCTGGGTGTGTGCGGCTATCAGGGAAGAGAAGGCCTCATGGCGTCTCTGTCTCAGCCACACCTAATGCTTCTCCCCTCCAGAGCTCTGCTGTCCATTACAGCAGGGACTGCCCAGATTTAAATGAACATCTAAAGTCCATTCTTCAGGTGCAGTAGCCACATTTCAAGTGCTCAATGGCTGTGTGTGGCTAGTGGCTGCCATATTGGACATTGCAGATATGGAAGATCTCTATCATCGGAGAGAGTTCTCCTGGACAGTGCTGTTCTAAAGTGTTGACATTCTGCTCACTGGCTGTGCCTGCCTCTTCTCCTATCAGGTAACTCATCAGCTGAACCTGGCCTCAGTCCTTCAGCTCCTGCCCTCTCCTCATGGTCCACTGGACACCTCTGCCTTCCCCTGCCTCCAAGCCCAGCCTTTCCAACCATGACTGGCACTCTGGATTCCCAGCAACTGCTCTTTGACTTTCTGCTGTGCACCCATCTGTCAATCCCTAAATGTTAGCAGATCACATCCTTTTGATTTTCCTGTTCCTGTGTTGGGGATTTAATATAGTGCTGAAAAAAATTAAAACAATAATAAAACGGAGAGAATTATGCTCTTCAACCTTCACTGGGTCATCTCTGCTTCTTAACACCTCTTTCATTCATCTTTAATTGATTCACTAACTCATCCCATATAATGCCCAATCCTTAAAACCTCATATCTCATTATGTTCATATCTACAGATGGTCTGCCTCATAGCCTTTGGGGGAAGGAATACAAAACCATTGCCATGAGCATCCTCTAGCTTTCCTTGGCTTCCTTTAGCCTAAGTGATTCGCCCGCTGCTTTCCACCTGGGAGTTCTAACATCCTGCTTCTGGATGTTCTCCCCATTTAGAAGTCCTCCCCCCAATCTCCACCTCTGCCATGAAGCTGTTTTGGGATCATTGCACTTGAAAGCAACTTCTTTCTCCTCCAGATTTCCTGAATACTTTAGCTGTACTCCTCACAGAAGTTTTTAACTGGTATTGCATCTACTAATATACAGGCCATCTCACATCTTCCCCCCTAAAGCACAATCAATGTGTGTGTATGTGTGAGTGTGCTTGTCAAATTCAGCTTCCACCCCCAGCAGCAATGGTTCTTTTCTGGAGAGTAGTTGGTACATATTCATGGAATGAATATCTGTATGTGTTTTTGCAAATGTCAAATTTATTCCAAAGGTAGGCAGATTGAATTCAATAATGAATTGATGAACCATTTCTTCTAATGATCTCAACATGAAGTTCTAACTAAATTATCACATTACCAGCACTTCTGATGGGAAAACAAGGGCATATGTGTTGATGACGAGAACTGCCATCAGTGATGCCATAGCCATGTACAATATGTTTCTGGGGGACGAAGAAGCAGGTATGAAATGGTAGCGAATGGGCAAACCACCAAAGAAAGATATCAAAGTTGTAATAAACTTACCTTGGGTAGCAATATAATGATTGGGCCGATGATAACCCTAAAAATAAATGAGAGAGAATATTTGACAAACAAAATCGATTAGCTGCATAAAAGTCACAAGCTAAGTTTGCTGAAATGAATGCACATACAAATACCAATAGCAGCATCACTTGAAGTGAAATTACCAAGTCCAGTACCATTGAGTTTCTTTTAATAAGCAAAGGTGCATCAAGTATAATGGTTCTGAGCTTTCACAGGAGGCATGAGTAACTTAATCATATGTGGCTATGAGATGATGGATGAGCAATGAACACTAACAATGTATGGATTCTCTGAACTAACATGGCTGTGACTCTTAGGAGGGCAAACAGGCTGGGAATGTGCAACAGAATTTCATTTGTGTTTGGGCTGTTATTGGCAACGTGCCATGAGTTTAACACATACTCTGTCCCATCAGCATAGACAGTTATATCAATAGTAATACTAAAAACCTTTCTTAAATGCTGATAATGCCAAGACATGATGCTGTAGCAAGAACCAGGAATTTAAAGAGGCAGAAGTTCTGCTATACCTCTTCCTTTTATCATGACCCTCTACAAAGGGGGAGAGATGAAAACTGAGACCAAAGAAAGAAGGTAACAAAGAACACTGTAGAGAAGTATCTGGGAAAGATAAAACCAATTCAGAGAAAATTACACACAGGCAACATATGATATCATCACGGACCTTAGTGCTTTCCACTTTTGTCCCTTGAGATTACCCAAATTACTGTGCCCAAAGACAGCTGGAAAATGGGATAAAGAAACTTGGAGAAGCAATCCAGATTTCTCAAACAACTTAAATGTGTATCTGAATTCTTTGCTCAAAAAAACCAAGTCAACAAAAACAAACACATCCTTTCATATAACTGATTTGCTGTACACCTGAAATAATAGAATAACGACTAGTATTAATCAGAATTATTTAGAAGAGCACACATTTCCAGGTTGCTGATAAGCCTCAAAAGAGGAAGAACCTTGACTGGTTTATTTGCTCTGTATGTCCTCCAGTACCTAGCAAAATGCCTAATAGAGAGGATGAGCTCCTTTGAGAAACTGAATTAATCCAAACAGCATGACCTCTAGATTGCTAAAGGCCACGGTCATTTCTCAGTCCTCATTTACTTAACCCATCAGCAGCATGAAGACAATTAATCCCCTTGAAATACATTCTTCACTTGACTTCCAGGAGAGGACACATGTTGGTTTTCTTCCTCCTCACTCCCTGATTACTACTTCTAGGTTTCATTGGTTGGTTCCTTCCGCTTCATCTTGACATCCATGTTTGAATATCTGGTTCTTGGACTTATTTCTATGTCTACAGTTGCCCCCTTGGTGATCCCATCCAATCTCATGGCTTTAAATACCATCTGTAGCTGATGAATCCTGTATTTTTATTCTGAGCCCAGAACTTTGCCCTGAAATCTAAATATGCTATCAATGGTTGACTCAACACACACTTAGATGCCTAATATATATTTAAAACTTTGCATGTCCAAAACTGCAGTCCTCATTTCTTCCCTGCTCCTACCCAAATGTTCTCCCCTGCAATCTCCTTCTCAGCCATGGCAGCTCTACCTCTCAAAGGCATCCTTGACTCCTCTCTTGCTCCTACACCCCAAATCTAGTATGTCAGCAAAGCCCACTGGCTCTATCTTCCAGATGTACTCAGAATCCTTCCATCTCTCACCACTCCTTGGGCCAAGCCACCCCCATCTCTCTGATTGTTTCCATAGCCATCTAACAAGCATCCTTGCTGCTATTCTTGCCCACCTACAGTGGACTCTCTTCTCCACATGCCACCCCTCTGCTCGAATCCCTCTAATGCATGCTCATCTCACTCACAGGAAATTGTTCCCATTATCTGGCTCCACAACCGCTCTGACCTCAGCACCTCCAACCCCCAGCACACACACACCAGTGCACAACACTTGTCTGCTGGCCTTTTTTCACATTCACCAGGCATGCTCCACATCGAGGCTGTCATTTAGCCTGGACTACTCTTCCCACAGATATACAAGTCAATTTCTTTGTTCACTTGTTATCTTCTAGGTGGAACTTATTCTAGCTGTTCTGTTCAAAATTGCAACCCCCTTCCAAACCTGGCACTTCTTACACCACTGTATGGCTTTATTTTTTCCATAGGACATGCATACTAACTCTACACCATATAGTATAACTTATTTGTTTTATTTATTGTCTATTTTTGCACATTAGCACATGAGCTCCATTAGGTTGGAGGTTTTCGTTTTTGTGTTTGGTTTGATTTGTTCACAGTTAAAACTCCAGCACGAAAAACACTAGGAACTGGCACTTAATAGGTTCTCGATCAGATTTTATTGACTAAATGAACAAATAAAGAGGCCCCAAATATCGACTCCTTTCTGTTAAAATAAAATGAAAACTCATTATTCTGGTAATTTCCTACTTCTTTGTCTTTGTTCACATTATTTCCTGAAGCTGTATCTCTCCTCACCTGTTCTTTAAAGTTTAGTTCCAATTGCCTGTCCTCCAATGTCTAATAGGATCACTGCTATTCCATCAGTCAGTGACACTTCACTTATTAAGTACTTCCTATATTTCAAGCATATGCCAGGTGCAGGGGATACAAAAATGGGTAGGAGAGCATCCCTGCCCTTAGGGACCCCACAGGAATTTGTAGGAGCTCGAACTGCAGTGTGAACTTCCCAAAGGAAGGTGTGTTCAAGTCAACCAGGAGATAGGGGGTGGAAGAAGACATCATTTATTATTGTGAGGGCTTGAGGAGAAGGCAAGAGGTCTCAGCATCTCTGAGTACTCAGTAAACATCTGGTGAATGAAGGAATAAGTTCAATGCACCTCTGGAAGAAAATACTTTAATGAACAAAACAAACCTCTGTTGGGCATGATTTTGGCCATTATCAAGACGGTTTCAGAGGGCTTTGTTTGATGAATGAGATACATAATATTTAAATAATTAGTGCCTGTTGCCCATCTCTGAATCTATTACTAAAAATGCCAAACCTTTCTTTCCAATAATCATTAAAAATAACATTCTTTTTTTTTTTTTTAGGACGTATCGGGATTGAGCCTAGGACCTCATACATTGGAAGTAGGCACTCAGCCACTGAGCTACATCCATTCCCCAGTGAGTGTTGGGGTTTTTTGTTTGTTTGTTTTGTTTTTAGGAGGTACTGGGGATTGAACCTGGGACCTTGTACATGGAAGGCAGGTGCTCAACCACTTGAGCTATACCCACTTCTGCCCCCACCAAAAGAACATTCTTATAGTTCTTTTTAGATAACGCTTTCCTAGAGATTGTTACATTAGCTACTTTTAGTAGCAGATGAATAATACTCAACAAAGAAAATAAAATAATCTATGTATATGCATAAAACCTGTGTATGAAAGTATCGATGGACTAAGAAATAATATGATGGCAAACACAGGGTATGTCTGATCAACTACAAGGGCACTGAAATCTGTTTAATGTAAACTTGGACTTTGGGCATAGCAGAAGCTTTCCCTTGATTTTTAGTCTACTGATGATTTCATTCATTCTTTCAACTGAAAACATGCTGCCTCCTAAAACATTAAGTTAACATGATACAGAATGAACAAAGCAGCAATCTTCAATAATTAAGTAGCCTACATATTTAATGAAATGTCTTGCCTGCATTAGAAGCCCTGCTTATCAGCTGCAGACACTTTGAAGGCAACTTAAAAGTGCAGCGATGACAAGAGATTGCAAATCACCATATTGGGAATTATACAGTTTCGTCCATTAATAGGCAAACAGATTTTTTTAAGTGTCTAATAATCCAAGTTGTTGACAAAAAATGGAAATAACATTTTCTTAGTCCCCATAAGCATGAGAAGGCAAAGGAATCATGGGATGTTACAGAGAAATTGACCAATAAATTGACCAACAAATTGGCTTGAGAAAAGGAGTGGCCACATCTGCGTTGTTCAATTCATCAATCACATAGAAGACACATGATCTGGCATGTGTCAGACCATTTGGGCTATTGACAGTATCAAATACATACATCGATATAATTTCCATTGATATAGTCTGAGTTGGTGTCTCCTTCTATTGTCTGCAGCCTCACCCGGGAATGATCATCTGCAACAGAAAGGAAAAAGGAAACAATCTGAGAACTCAAATCTGTTATGCTGCCTAGAGCTCCAGCATGGCAACACATTACACAGACATCATTAACATCCAGGCTGTGTTAAAGATAAACCAAGAATTAGATGGTACAACACCTTCTAAACATCCTATTTTGCTATTAAGACTGGGAAGAAGTAGAACTCTTTTTTTTTTCTTCAGTAGGCCTCATTAACTTATTCTTTGATCATTTACAGATATGAAGCCCTGGCACAGGTTTGCAACTTTTATGAGGAGTCCTTTGAATCACAACAGAATTATTTCTTGGTTTGGAAGTTGGAGCAGCTTCACTAAATCACCTACAACCTCTGAGACTTTGAAGGTTGCCAAGACATCCACCTTGACAAATGATGGTGATCAAGTCGCAGCCCCACCTTCTTTGATGTGTGGATGTGCTGCTAACCTCAGCCATCTCCCATCTGTCCCTGAAGGCACTAGCAGGTAGGAGCAGCTCACTGTCACTCATCAGTGGGCAACTAGAGACCAGCTAATACCTCTTGGCCTTCTCATCTGGAAAAGAAGGATGATAGTGCCTATCTCACTTTGAGTCGTTTAAGGGATTAAGTGAAAATATAATGACTTACATCAAATGCTGGAGAGTGGTCATGATGGTGGTATTAATTAGCTCTATTTACATTTTTTCTCCACAACTACTCTCCGTACCTCAAATATTTCCTTGAAAATCCATATTTTAAAAAGAGAAGTACTAATAGCCCCCAAAGAGCAGGGATTTTCCTATTTTGCTCAAAGCTATATCCTTGCCCCCTAGATCAGTGCCTAGAACATACTAGGTTCTCCCCAAAATACTTTTTGAATGAATGAAAAGTAAACCTTTCGTTTTTTTTGGAAAAAAAAAAAGTCCTCTAAAAAAGTTATTTTTCTAAATTAATGTTCTTTGTAACAGAGGAACCCTTCCTTCAAATTAACACTTATACCAAAACCCAAATATTTAGAGCAAACAAAGAAGCCCAGCTGCTCTGAAAGGGAATCACTTCAGATTTGGGAGCTGGGAGGTGGCAGAAATTTGCTTTCCCTGATGCTGGAGCAGCAGGAGATCCTGTTTCTAAACTACTTCTCTGATGTTAATTTTATTCAACATTTCATTTTGGTTAGTGGGTGAAAAATGAAGGCCACAGTCTGAGGAAACAGCAAGGAGACCTGCATTAAAATTTTTTTAAAAAAATTATGATAATATAGAAACAACTCAAAATTTCCTATTTTAACCACTTACAATTCAGTGGTGTTAATAAAATTCACAATATTGTGCTACAATCACCAACATCCATTACTTCAACTTTTCCATCATCTCAAACAGAAATTTTGCATCTGTTAAGCAATAACCCTTCTTCCCTTCCCTTGTCCCCTGGTAACCTGTGATCTACTGTGTCCATGAAATTTGCTTATTTTATGGATTTCATATGAACGAGATCATACACTATTTGTCTTTTTGTGCTTGTTTTATTTCACTCAACATCATGTCTTCAATGTTCATCCATATCGCTGCATGTATCAGAACGTCATTCCTTTTTTACAGCTGAATAATATTCCCTCGGCTGGATATTACTACATTTGTTTATTCATTCATGTGTCGATGCACACTTGGGCTGCTTCCACATTTTGGCTATTGTGAATACTGCTGCATTTTAACCCTGATCACTGGACAAAGTGTTGACTTGGCACTGTTCCTTGACTTGGAATGCTAAGGTGTGAAAATCGAAATTTCACATTGTCCCTGAGGTGTAGCCTGTTGGATAAATGTTTTGTTTGTTTCCCGCAGTGTAGGCAGAAAGACATCTGGGTCAGTTTTCTAACCTCCCTCCCTTGATGGGCTTTTCACTTCATTTCACAATGGAAGTCATATTATTTCATGTAGTGCCTTCCAGTTAGTCGGGGCTTGACAAATTTTCATGGAAACTGGTAACAAACTGGGCCCAATTAAAAGCCAGGGGAGAATCATATTTCTCTGCTGTGCTCAAGAGAGAATATGGTGAAGGAGCTGTGTGTGTCAGGCCGTGTGAGCTGGGACCCTTGCTCCGCCATGTGTATTTTGGGGCAAATTACTCAACCTCTCTGGGCTTCAGTTTCCTCATCTGAAAAAAAACGGAGATAAACAATGCCTACTTCATAGGATTAAAGTGAGCATTAAAATAATCCACAGAAAGAGACTAGAAAAGAGCTTGGGGAATAATAAGTGATAGATAAATGTCAGTTATTATTATTGCCATGCATTGTGTGAAAGACACCCATACTTCTTCTTCTTCTTTTTTTTTCCTTTTTTTACAGTTGATGTCCAACCTTATGTTAGAAGCCCAGGAATGTTTGCATTCAGACATTTTCTCTGTGGTGATCTGCTTTAAGAACTAGTTCCCTAGAAAGCATTTTGCCAAAAGCCAGTGGCTCCCTCTTCACTTTTGCACAGGGCAGGTGAGCTGTGGGGTCCCAGGCATGTGTGGACGGCTTTAGTGTTTGCATTTGTTGGGGGAGCTGGTGGACATACACGGCCATCTCACAGAGCGGGACAATCAGCGGTTCTGCCTGCTGTGCTCACTGAGAGAGGGACAGACTCCAGGCCATTCCGCACACATCAGGGTCTTGCTCACTCCTCCTATAGGGAGATGAGGTTTGCCTTCCTGTTTGCACTTAAGACTTTCCCTGGGCAGCTTTTTAAAAGGTGGGCACTACATTAGAGTCGGCCCAATCTTTAGAAGCAGGGCTGGCTTAAGGATATATCGTACATCCTTGTCAGAATCCCCTTCTTTCACGCTTTACCTCAAGATGAATGCCAGCCATTCCCTGTGATTTACCACACTCAAGTTTCTCAAATTGTTCCATAACATTCTCTTCAGAGCTTCAATCTCTGTCAGGACTGCACTCTTATTTCCCATAAACAGAGTCTTTGAGATAGTTTCCCATCATCTCTTGCAGTTAAGTCAGTTACCAAAAAAATAAAATTTAACTTGGCCTCTACGTTTTCAGATGTAATTGCTCTTATTCCCCACGTAATTGAGAAACTCATAAGACATATGCACAGCGTTACTCCGAAGTACACTGAGATTGTTTTTATTTGTCTTTATATGAATATAAGTATGTTTTTTTCTTTTTGAAAGTCGATTCGACTGGATTATAACCTCTTGTGGTCAGAGTCCACACTTGCATTCATTTTGCATCTCCTTGGGTACCTTCCACCAAGGCATGGTATGCACCTCCAGGGGGCGCTGTGCACAGCAAAGTCTGTACCACCATATGCAGTGCCCTGCTCTCCCACAGCAAGTGAGCAAAAAGCATTTAACTCTTCACTACGCAACGAATGGACAGCAGTCTAAGATCATCCAAGATGTCTGGACTGTTTCCATAATGCCTTTTAACATTTTTAATTCAATACTGATTTGTCTAATGTTATCCAAATGGTGAGATGCTTCATCTTCTAGAAACCTTTATCTATCCCTTCCTGTCCATCTCTAACTGTCCTAATTTTACTCATGTATCAAGGTCCAACTCAAATGGTCCCTCCTCAATCTGGTCTTCTCATTCATTCAATCTTTTATTTATTTACTTATTTTTTTGGAGTACCTCCTATGTGCCAAGCTCTTTGCTAAGTCTGGGGGTAGACTCATTGCTAGTTCTGTCTATATATATTTTAGCAGTTAGAGAAGGCTAAAAATCTAGGAGGAGTCCAATTGCACCTGAGAACATGGTAACATGCGTTTTGCCCACGGAAAGTAGGCTGATGATCACATTATTGTACTGACAGTAATGGGCCAGCACTTACAAAGTCCATTCCTCTGTCTTTCCTAAGCAGGGATAAAACAAATAGGAAAGTATCACTGTCACCCACATTGAGTCAGTGAAAATAAAGGTGACAAAAGTAAAATGATCTGCCCCTCCAGCTACAGAACCTAAAATGCTATTTAGTCAGTAGACTCAGGGACAGAATGACAGAATCTTGGGTGTCCTCTTAAATCAAGCTTTCTCTTGGTAATAACAACAATAAATATAGACAGTGGAGGGCAAATAAATCAGTCTATGAAGGCCCATCACCATATGGCCTTGAGCTCTCATTCACTTTGGATCAGATGACAATTAAGAATTCACACCAACCATTCTTTCAGGAAAACGCTTGGGCTAAATAGCATGACATTCTTATGAGAAAATGCCCACAGGACATTTCTTCCATGTCACAAATATGGGAGTCACACAAGCAAAAGAGCCAAAGAAATGCCAACTACCATTGACTGAGCCCCTGTTCTGCCAGTTCACTTTGAAGGCCAGCCAGCTGGAAAGAGGGCCTTTCTTAGTGCCAACAGCTAGCCATTTGGGTTGAAAGGAGGAGCAGAGTTGGAGAGCTTACCTGCTTAGGTATAAGTCTGGAAAATCCAGTGGGATTTGAGATTAACGATAATTACTGAGAATGGCAGCCGAGGGGTAAAGACTGTGTCATATTGTAGAGTATAAAAGAGCAGATTACAAAGCAGCATGTCTAGCAAGAATCTACTGACATAAAATAACATAATACCTTTGCATATGTGTGTAGGTCTCTCAGTGGGAGAACTGGAAAGGTGTGGTTTCTGCTGGGTGTTAAACTTTGGAGTGATTTTTAATTTTCATCTTTATGAGTTTATATATTCTTTCAGTTGTTTATGTGGTTTACACTTTCTTTGTAATCAGAAAGAAAGCAATAAATCTACATTCATTTAAATAAAAAAAGCCAACAACTCTATGGCTGAGAAAAAAAAGATTGGAAGGAAGCAGAAAAAAAAGTTAGTAGGGTTTGAATTTGGGGATGAGGTTCTGGGCTATTTTTCCTAAGTTTTCTTTACTGAACAAATTTTCTTTAATGTGTATGAATTGCTTTTATCATTGGGAAAAAACCCTGCTTATTTAGACGTGGATGACTGGAATATGATGGAAAGCCAACTAATGACCGTATTATAATCTCAACTCAATATTATCCCATCAGGAAATGAAACAAACTCTGCTACTTTGAGAAACTCAATCTGCATGAAGGATTGGTTGCTATTCCTCTGGTTTCCTTCAGAAAACCTGTTACTAAATGAAACAGGGCAAAAAAAAATATTTTTGCATAAGAAACAGAGACTTAAATCTTTGATCCATCCACGTACCAGTTGAGCCCTGAATTTCAGCAGTGGCAGTACTTACTCTCCAGTTCATTGGACTCACCCAGGACAAGTAACAAGGAGGTGATGATGGACAACGCCCATCCCAGGGAACAGAGAGTGTCTGCAACTGCAAGTAAGATAGTTCCATCCATCTGCCCCATGGGATCTAAGCTCCCTCTCAGATAGAAGCAGAGTGGGCATCACCATCCCAAGGTTCTCAAGACTGGGGAATGAACAATGGATTAAAGTAGACTATGATTGTTCTACTATAGATTTATTATTATTCTAGCAATGGAAGAAATCTTATCATTGATATAAAGGCAGTGGCCACCAGAGGTTCTGAGGGATGGGGGAGGGGAGAATGAGTATAATATGGGGGCACATTGGAGTTGTCCTACATGACATTGCAGAGACGGATACAGGCCATTGCTTACAAAACTGTACAGGACAAAGTGTAAACTATTATGTAAACCATAGTCCCTGGTTAGTAACAGTGCTGCAATATGGGCTCATCACTTGTAACAAATGCACCACACTAACGAAGGATGTTGTTGATGTGGGAAAGTGTAGGAGGGGGAGGGAGTGGGGCATATGGGAATCCCTCATATTTTTTATGTAACATTTATGTAATCTAAAGCTTCTTTAAAAATTAAAAAAAAAGAAAGAAAGAAACAGATAGATAAAGCCTGGGCCATAACAAACTACTGCTTATTCCTGAAAAATTACAATCTGCTGGCTCTCTTCTCCATGTATGCCCTGGAGGTAGACTAATGAGAGAGATTAAAGCAGGTCTCTACACTCTACTCCAAGTCCCTAAAACATGTTACTTATGCCCGCTCCATCAAGTAACATTATGCACAGAATACCTCTAAGTAGGGTCAAGCATTTTAACACTTTTTTAGTAAATATAGTGGACATCCGTAATAGCCTAGCAATTTTTAATTGTGTGCAATATTAGATATTCCTCTAGTAGCAGAAATGGCATAGGTCACTGATAATCTTTCACATCTAACCAATTCTCCTGCTCTGCTAAATATGAATGATGCATTTAAAAGAAATTGGAACCACAACGCTCTAAGTAACATTTGCCCCCTGAGAGTGGGCTGGAAATTAATTTTAAGTACAATTGATGATTACAACTTCCTCCTGTGTTACATTCTTGCCAGGAATTGTTGCCGCAATTGTTTCAAGGTACAAGATGCAGAACTAGCAGACATAACCATTAAGGAGTGCTTGGCTTCCTAACCCTTGTCACCCCATACGTGCCCAGTGTCTCTGCTCATTTCCACCTGGGTCTCTGGTTGAGCCACTCAGGTTCTGGACAAGAATCAAATTAGGAACTCTTGGGTTTAATAGTGGGTGACTCCATATTGAGCTTTATTTTTGCTGTTGGTTTTACGTGTGGTCAATTTAATCTTGTTTCTGACTCTTTTTTACCTAGATCCTTTGTCAGAGAGTCTTCAGAATTCTAGCAGGGATCCCTGACTCTTACTTGGCCTGGTTTTTCTAGATTTTACCCTTTGCCTACTTAAACATATTATGTCGAAACGTTTCTCTCTTGCTCTTGTCCAGCTGAATTTGAATGCCTCAAGCTTTCCCTACTAGTCTATTCTCATCTAACTCACTCCCATTCCCTCCTTCCCCACTGCCCTGGCCTGTTCCACCTAACCCAGATCATGACAGTAGATTTCTCAGAAAATGACACTGTTGGAGTTCCTCAATTAGCAGAGAGAAGCACATTGCTGTAAAACAAAAAGTGAAGCATTCATCATTGGCCATCAAGACTGGGTTCTTGGTTAAAAAAATCTGGTGGGATAGATTAGCACAAAGTTTTCACTCTCCTTTGAGTTCCCTCACTATGAACCAGGAAAATGGAGTAGGAGAGCCTGGGTAACTGCAGTCAAGACTAAAATTAAACTTAAAGTCATCTACACTTGCTGTCAAGTCTTCAGCCCTCCTCATTCTCACTCCCTCCATTCAAAGCAGCTCTTGCTAATTTCATTCCTGAACCTCATGTTGCTATATCAACCTTCATCATATTGGATCTTTCAACAGGAACGGCCCTGATCCCTTTTTCCCATGATACAATGCTCCTTAGTACTGGTTGAGCAGTTTTTTTCTTGGTACCATTTGCAGGCACATTTCTTATTACTAGAGCCTCTCTAGGCTTGCTCATGGGCTTTCTACACCATTTCTGGTCTCATCACAGAAAATCTCATCATGCCAATGGCTTCATTGACAGACTCAAAAATTTATTTTTGTGCCTCTCTTTTACGTTCCAGATCAGCCTATAAAACTGCCTACTTGACATCTCATTTGGAGGCTTTAAAGGCATCTCAATATGTCCCCAAACCAAACTTATAGTCTTTCCCTGCTAGTGCCAACTTTCTGCCCACCCCCAGCTCCTCTCCATATCTGGCTCTCTTCCAGTGTTATCCATTTGAATAAATGGCCCAATCTTCCATTTGTCTTTCCATCCATCCATCCATCCATCCATCCATCCATCCTCCTGCAAGTCAGAAATAGAAGAGTCATCTCTGACTCCTACGTCTTCCTCACCCTTACATCCTGTCCATCTTCTCTTGAATCCATTGATTTTTTTTCTTCCTGGTCCACATTATTATTGTTTCTCACTGGAATGACAATGAATCTCTTATCTATTCTCTCCCTCCAATCCATTTTCTACTCTGTAGCCAGATTAAAATTTCCAAATACAAAATTCCTATGATTTAATGAGGCTTCCCTTTGTTCTTGTAATGAAGACCACACCTATCCTTGGTCCTAGAAGGCCATGTCCGTCTGGCTCCCATGTCCCTCTCTCTCCAGGCTGACACTCTCCCTCTCACTCCCCTCTAGCCACCCTGGCCTTCCTTCAGTTCCTCAAACCCTCATGTGACAAGGTAGGTTCACATGTGCCCTGCTTGTGCTTTCCTCTTTATTCTGATGTCTTCCATGTCCCATCCTCAGGGAAGCCTTCTCAGACCTCCTGAATAAGGCATCTCACCATATTAAGCATTCTCGCTGTGCCATGAGCCTCTTCTTTGTGGCCCATACTTTTTGTTTTATTGATGTGTGTCATTATCTGACCTCTTTCTTCTCCATAAGCTTCATGAAGGAGGGGTTTTGCTGACTGCTGCCCCCCAGCATCTCCACATGCCCCAACTCTCCCCTTCCCCCTCGGCTCCAGTGGCCCCAGCCTCTCTGCTGTTCCTGACACACACCCTCTCTCAGTCCCTCTGGAATGCTCTGGCCATGAACCTCAGCTTCTCAGAGTGGCCTTCCTTGGCCACAGTCTTCAAAATGGCCACCCCATTGTCACCCATTCCTTTCCCTGCTGTATTTTCTCTGCTGCACGAATCACTTCCTAACTTACAGATTACACAATTTACTTCACAGTTCTTTTTCTGTCTCCCCCCACAAGAATATTAAGCAAAGAATCTTGTCGGTTTTGTTTCCTGCTCTAACCCTGGTACCTAGCATATTGCTTGGCCTCTGATAGGCACTCAAGAAACATGTGTGGAAAGAATGACTCCAATATGGCAGAGTGCAGGGCACACAGAAGGTCAATACGTTTGTCAAATGACAGAAAAAGGCATGGGGCGGGAGCGAGGGAAACTCCTATAGATTCTGGCTTTTTATCCTCAATCGCTGGCCCACCAGGACCGCTCCAAGGGGGCTGCGTCATTAGCTGGGAGATTTGGGGTGTGCCTTAAGCCTAGAGTTAATTATAATCAGGAACTGTTGAGAGTTGTAGGAAAGCTAAATGTGCCTGTGTGGTGGTGGTAATGGTGAAGGAGGTGACATTTGTATTTGAAGAAGGCTAGCTCAGCAAACGTGTAGTGTAAATAAGGGAAAAATTTAACTTACTCAAGAACTAAAGCTGATAAACAGTTTTAAAGCACCATTAAAACCATTTTATATGCAAAACCCTGTTGCACAACAATGAATGTGCTCATTACGAGCACTTTCCATGTTCGTTGAAGGGCACTAACAAAATCTCTAAGAAATGTTGACTGCCTCCCCCAATGCTTCACCCTCGTTAGTACTGCTATTGGGAAGGTCTGGGCTCTAAGAGAAAGACTTCCCTGTAAGTGAAATTGACCTTGCTACAGTTACACAATTTTTTTTTCCTGGGTGAGGGGTGGTAGATGGTAATACCCTTCTATGCTTGTAAACAACAAACAACTGATCTGGGTACATCCATAAGCATGATTTAGCCAAGTATTTTTATTCTTTTTTTTTCTCATCCCAATCCGTCCACAATTCTAACAATACCTAGTGAAGCTGTTCCCAAATGATGGTTCTCAGAGGGCTACTCGGCACCGCAGGGGTTTCCTCAGAGTCAAATGGGGAGCTCCTGCCGGAAGGAGGCTGACTCCCTTGGGAAGCAGTGCTTTGGGCATGGACTGGTGCTGAGGGCAGCTCTGGCATTCATGCCAACTGCAGTGGTGTGGCATTAATCCGCAGATGGAATCAAGCTCACTCTCTTTAGCTGGGGTAGACTAATAGCCATATTGTCTCATGACTGGGATACCCTATTTTGAAAGTCTTAATTGCTTGGCAGGTGATCTGAGTGATTGATATCAGAGAATATGCCAGCAGAGAGCCTTATGGAGTATATACATATTTTTGCCTTCCTTTTTTTTTTTTTTTAGGAAGTACCAGGGATTAAACCCAGGACCTCGTACATGGGAAGCAGGTGCTCAACCACTGAACTTCACCTGCTCCCCCTTATGGAGTATTACATATATAGACACAGGTGCTTCTAGAGGGAGTCTAGAGAACAACAGGAAACTAGAGGAAAAGAGAACATGGAAGGTGAGGAGGAGAATTAGGAGATGGGGGAGTTCTGGGGCAAAGAAGTCCCTTTTTGACACTGTCTCTAGAAGGCTGCAAAAACAATACCACCTGATAAAGAAAAGGGAAGAAAGCGCCTTGAGGGGATGGATGGAGGGTAGGTGAGGGCTAAGAAAATGCAGCCCTAGAGATCAGGGCTAAAGGGGACAGCCAGGCAAACCACCTGGAAATGAAGCCCAGGGTTGCCGGGTTACCCACCCACATCGTGCCAATAGACTTCCAAATGCTGGAGAAGAATAACAAACATATGAGTGATGAAGAAGAAAAGATGAGATTCTTCTCAGGCAACAGCAATCAATGCTGTTTAGTGCAGCATTTCAGTTCATTTCCACAACAAATGGGGTTCTCAGGAAATGGTGACATTGGCAAGGCCGATGACGTACCCAAGGTCACACAGCGAGTGGTGGTGGGGCCAGGACTCCATACAGCACCTTTTAACTCCAAACCCTATGCTCTGTTTTGCCCAGAAAGTCTTTCCCGATTAGTCTACCTTCCCTTACTTGCCCCCTCCCACACTTCCAGAGTCATTCCTCTACTATGCTTTCAGATATTTGTGGGCTTGAGAATTCCTGTGTGTTTCAGTCTGTTCTTGCACACACAGATTATAAATTCACAGGGGCAGGAGGAAGATTTAAACCTCTGCCGCCTCTTCCAACCTTGTGCTAGGCACACAGACAGCATTCGGTACGTGCATAGCGGATGATGGGATAACTGGTACTAACTGCAGGGTCTTGAGAGTTGAGGGTGACCTTGGTGGTGGTAGAAATGTGCCCTGTATGGTAGAGATGGAAAGTTCTCCTCATGGGAGCTGTTCTCCACTAAACCAGAAGTCGGCATACTACAGCCTGTGGGCCGATCCGGGACAGTCACCTGATTTTGAAAATAAAGTTTTATTGGAACCCAATCAGGTCCTTCCATCTCCGTATTATCGATGGCTGCTTTTGCACTAGAATGTCATAGCCGAGATGTTGAACTCAGACTGGCTGGCTGGTAAAGCCTAAAATACTTACTATCTACCCTTTACAGAAGTTCGCTAAAGCTTGCACTATACTGTGATGGCTGGGAGGCAGTGTCCATTTATGTTTAATCATCTTTCTATAACATAGCTTAGCAGGACATTGGGCAAATAGTAGGTGATCGATAAATATTTTCTGAAGGAAGGGATAGATTGCTGGCTCTTTGTAACCACATACCCTCTGTCCAGCTGTGAGGAGAAATAAGGTAGAGGAATGGGAAACCAGCTGTACAGCAAATATCCAGAGGGGTCAATTGGCGGCAAGGTGGGTGATAGCTCTGTGAAGTTGATAAGTGAATGCCGTGGCAAGCCAGTAACCTTTTGATGGAAAGAAGCAATCAATAACCATCCTGATGTTTGCCTGGAGTTGGCTATGCCCCTACCTGAGTCTCTTGAAACAAAATTTCCTAAATAATTGAAGAAGAGAATTGTTTTTTTTTAATAATTAATTTTTTTTTTTTATTTTTAAAGAAGCTTTAGATTACATAAATGTTACATAAAAAATACAAGGGATTCCAGTAGCCTACTTAGGTGATCCTGGGCGAGTCACTTCACCCCTCCATGCTTCATCTGGGAGACTCCTCTTAGTAAGACTGAAATAGTTTATATTGGTATAGAATTTGTGGTTTCCACAGATCTTCGCAAAAATGCATTACGGGTTTTGATGACGAAAAGGTTGGGAGATTGGTCTGGCCATGTCTATCTTTTGTTCTGCTTCTTGCTCCACTCCCCGTCCAAATGTGCTACCCTTCTGCCCTCAGGACTCAAATGTCTACTCTGTGCTGGGTGATAGTAGTGAATAATAGGTTACCACGTAAATAAATTAGACAAAAGCGTGGAGGCAAACATGAGCTTCTGTGGAAGGCCATGAACAGTGGCAGTCGCAGAAATTCTCTGCATTAAATATTTAGACGGGGGCCAACCTGAGGGTTAGAGGATTTTACCTTTTCCTTATTTAGTATATTTGGGGTGGCTGGGGGAGATGAAGGCTGAGGGGGAGGGGCCTGGACCCCTGAATCTGCCTCTATCTCTGACACTGGCCAGAAAAGCCTCTGCTGCTAATGGTGAAAGCCACAGGCCTGGCGGCTGGCGGGTATGGTGGCTAAAGCTGCTTTGGGCTTGAAACCTGTTTCCACCTCTTACTAACCCTGTAACATTTTTACTCTTGGTGCTCAATTTTCTCCCTTGTAAAGCATATATGCTGACATCACTACACCCTGGTGGTATGAGTCATCAATGAAGCCATCCGCATGAAGTGCCAAGATCGGGTCTAGTGCATTGTGCTAACTTTCCGTAATTTTTCCATTAATCACTGAAACAATATTTCTCAAGTGTCTACCAAAGATAGGTATTAAATGATGCGTGCCCCGGGAAGGAGCGGACACAGAGTTACATGGGACGAAGGCTGGGTCTCCTGGTGCCACCAAAGTCCCACCCACTGGCCTGCTTTACCTTTGGCCCACTCAGGCTGAGGCCAGCGTGACATCACAGCAACTGCAGGACAAAGATCCACTGACAGCCCCTTCAAACTTGGGGGAGACGGGGGACCCAGAGTGCTCCTGGGGACTTCCCGTGAGTCCCCTCAGAGTTTGCTCCCGAAAAGGATCCTGCGAGCCACCAGGAAAAATCTGGACTCCTGTGACAGTGCAGAGCTTCCATGGGCCCCCAGAGAAGGGGAAGGAAATTGGCAGGTCAATCCAGGCCAATTAATTCTTCCCATGACCACAGTCTGGGCAGAAATCCTTTCCCCCTTCTCTGAGCCTCTCCCACCTGGTCGGTGTCTGCTCATCGTTGTCTATTAATCTGCCTGCTTAGCTCCGTCCTCGGGTGGGGATGGACACACAGCCTTGCTCACCTTTGTGCTCAATAAGTGCTAAATGCCTTCAACGGACATTATTGAACAAAGCACCAAATTAACAAAGCAAGCACAAACCTTGAAGCTGGCACCTGTAACCTGCAAATCCAATGCTTTGGCTTTATTAGGCACCAAAGGAAGAGCAGAGCATCCTCAGCCTGGAGGTTCCATATTATATGTAAGATTGCAGATCTGCCCCCCACTCCCACATGCCTTTCTTTTTATAAAACACAGGGTAGAGCTGCACTGTCTGATAGGATAGCCACTTGTCTCATGTAGTACTGAAATTGAAAATGATTAAAATTCAGTAAAATTAAGAACACATTTCCTCACTCACTGTAGCCACATTTCAAATATTCAGCAGCCACATGCAGCTAGCGCCAACTGTCCTGGATAGCGCAGACTTAACACATTCCTATAGTCACAGAAAATTCTACTAGGCCACGCTGCTGTAGAATCTGTCCCGCCATCATAAGAAACGTTAACTCAGAGAAATAAAATCCAACTGCACTTTCACAATCAGTAACCCTAATCTATTGCTCCTCCAGGAATAACCAAACCTTTCCAGTTCGTGCCTTTAGAAGTAATAAAGGCACAGCGAGCGAGGTGTCCTCTAGGCCTCTTCTCAGGTTTTGTTTTGCTTTTTAATTTACATACCGTTATAAATGGCATTAATTCCGTCGGGCGACTAGAGGGTGTCCGCTCCTATCTTGGCGCAGGCATGTGTGACTTACGGCGGTTTAATGCCGGGGATGGATGGCTTGGAGCCCTGGGAGAACCAGGCTCATCTGTCTCCCAGGCAGCTCAAGCATCATTATGGAACATTAATGAGTTTGTCTTGATTTCAACACCGTCCCAGGCATTATGGATTGGAAACATTCACTTTCACAGGAACTGGGACTTTCTGAGCTATAATTCCAGCTCTTTGGCTAATGAGTGTTGTGAAAGAGGAACTATCATTTGACTTCTGAGTTTCAGTTTCTTGTCCTTAAAATGGGGCTATAATTGACCTGTGTCACCCACTGTCTGGAGGATTCGTGAGTGAATGTTTGTGAAGAAGGTGAGCTCCTCGCATTCAAGCATGCCAAACAGCGTAATTTCTATCCATTCTCGTGGAGCAACTGGGAAACATTGCGGCTATTAGGTTGACTCCTAAAATGCATTATCTATGTTAGCTTAAACCTTAAATCTGAAGGTAAAACTAGCTCCATCGCAAGGGTGCAATGAATGTGGTGGAGGTATTTGGTGAGTTTTTCCTTTCCTTAGTCTGAGCCGATCACCAGCTTTTTTAGCAGGAGGAAGGCAGCAGTTGCATGGTAAATTCTCACGGCAAAAAAGAAAGCCATGCAATCACAATTGTGCTGTTAACACTTACATGCAATGATATTCCCATATCTGTTCTTCATTCTGTTCTCATCTTTCTTAGCAGAGTCCCAGGGTGCAGACTGCCCTTCAAAGAAGCTCTAGAAGGAAGAGAAATTGGCACTAAGAATTAAAATGTGTGCAGTAAACATGGGGATCTAAAGGATGGAAGGTGCTAAGAAGGAAGGAAAACGCGCGTGGCAATGAAGTAAGGGATTAGTAAGTGACTTGATATCTTAACTATTTCATTTATCTTCTTCAAAGCTGTTTTCCTTTAGTTGCTATCTTACAAACATAGGGATGAGGGCTGAAGAGGTGAATCCACGATTTTTCAAGAAAATCCCTTTCCTGTCTAAATGTTTACTATAGAAAAATGTGATATTTCTTTCAATTTCTTGAATTTCATTATGTTTTTTCCTAGGTATAAAGGTACCATTTTTTTTTTTCTTTCAAATTTCTAACTGGAAGAAGGTTATTTTGGGTTAAAACTGTGAAAAGTTTTAAAAGTTTTCAAGGATGAAATCCTGTAATAAACTCTGCTAGAGTTTTCTCTTCATTTTTCAAGGAGCTTAGATGTCCATTTATTTAAGGATTTGGCATTATTATGCCCAGGGACTTTAATCTTCATGTTATTTATATATATATATATTTTTTTTTCTCTTCTTCTTTTCAAGTTATAATGAAAATGTTCTCTGCTATCAGTTGACAAATGAAAAAAAAAAAAAAAATCTGGGACTTTTATTTGCACTTTAGTCCATGCTACATTTTACCCTTTGTGAGGCCAATTACAGATGGAGGTTATGGGAAGGATTGTAGCAAGAATTTAGCAAACAGATTTCTTGTCTTTACCACAGTTATTCTTATACTTCTTGGCGCCAACTAAGAGAGAAGAATGGATGAGAAGGAAGATGTAAAGGTAGACCAGATGCACAAAAGCACACACTGAAATGCATTCAGCTAGAGCATGGCTCTTCTCTAACTTGTACCCTCAAACAAGCCCCAGGAAGGCTTTCCCAGTTCTTTTTTAGAACAGAAGCTTCTCTTTACTCCCCCAAATCTCTATCCCACCAATGGGTGTTCAGCCACCTAGGCCATTTCCACCAATTACCAATATTTAGTGGTTTGTTGGTGGTCCAACAGAACCTGTTACTTTTTATGAGTCCAGTTACTCTTTATTAGTCTAATTGTGTCTTAAGCACTACTTCAGGAGAATACAATTTCTCATGGACCCTACATATCATGTCCTCTCTGTCCCTGGACCTTCCTGCTATGGCCACAGTGTAGCCCCCAGTTGTACTCCTGGACGGTGGCAGGCACGCTCTGTTGTGCAAGTCTGTTTCTCCCCATGACTGCGAACTTCCTGTCGCTGGGGTTGCATGTCCACCGTTCTTCTTTGCCCAAGGTTGATGCCTCATGGTGGGAATCCAGTAATTCATTACTGAATGAATGAAAGACTATGGGGTTTGGCTAAAAGTATGTTTTGGTTTTGATCTCAAAATAAACCTTTATTTCTACAGCTTAAGTGTTTGAAGGGTTCTACTTAGAAAACCTGAATATCCATAGTTGAAAGAATTCATCATGACATAGTTTGTAAAGTTACAATTTTTTCATGACCTGCTGTGTTTTAATACTGCTGTTATCATATAGCTCAGCTCTCATGAGTGGCTGGCTAGAAAAAAGCCCCACCTCCCCTCCATCCCACTCTCTGGCTTCAAATCTTGTCATCAGTACATTCTCGCAATGTGACAACAGGAGCAAATTCTGCTTTATAATATGCAAGCGTGAAGGGGTAACACTATAAACATAAATATGAATTTAATAACGATTAGAGTTTTAAATTGCCTGTCTTAATTTAAGGTACCTTATTCCTTATCTTGGTTGATGACTCATTACTATAATAATTTTTACATTATGTTTATCATTTTGAAAAAAAACATGGGAAAAGAGGATCCGATGCACTAGAGCAATAGCGTTAGAAAACAGATTCATGCTATATATTGATACTTGAATGGCAAAATACTGTACAATGCAGGACATAAAAACAGAATCATTTTCAGGTTGTTAATGAATTAAGTCAATAAAAAATAGTAGCAGTAAAAAAACACCAGTAATTCTATGCAGAATAAGACCATTACCTGGTCAGGGGATTTATTCAAACATAACTCCTCTTCTGCTATAAAATACGCATTTGAAAATAAGTTCAGGGATTTTACAGCCAGGTTCTCTTTTTCTGAACAGTGTCTTTGTTGCTGTATGAATGATAATTATTTTACAGCTGAGTAATAACTGTTATTTGACTTCCCTTATAACAATTTAGTTCTACTTGGAGTTTGTCATGCTTTAATTACCACTTTCATTTCCCTCTGCCTTTTCCACCCATCTAGAAGTTTTTAGGTTGTTAAGTTTTGTAGGAAGACATTTGATTTGGAGGGAGACCTTGCAGTCTTCTAGTTACTCCAGGACCATTAGTTAACCTAATCACAGGATGACACAGAGAGGCACCAACGATGGATTAGAGGAAGAGACAGCTGTTCAACTAGCAAAAGAAAATGCTTCCAGATCACCTGTGGCAAAGCCACAACTGAGTCTTCAGCTCCTTTATCCCCCTGACAAAGAGATGAGCTACTGTGTGGTGCCACATTCCCATCACAGCTGTGTTTCTTTAACATTTGTAAAATCATAGGATTTCTGAGGGTCCTTGCTTTTAAAAACTGTTATTTGAGCTGATTGTTTTCATTTAACTGGTAACCAGGAAACAAACACAAATCAACAAGTGAAATAATAACCAATCTCCTTATATGTGAACACTACAATTCCCAAAATTAGTTCTTTAAAACAAAAACAAAACAAAACAAAACTAAAATATAGCTGCTCCAAGAATGAGATTAGGTGACCCATGGCACCTATAGATGCATGTAAGGGTCTCTGGCCTCCTTTCGAGTATGACAATTGGCTTTGCATTTTCTGGAACAGCGCTGCTTCCAGTTATGTAGCCACAGTCCCCGTGAATACATTTGCATCCTTAAGACCATCTGCCCTTATCCTTGACTTGGAAGGTAAGTAATATACCTATACTTAGGCCAGAGAGAGAAGGAATGAAGGGCTTTCCAGATCTACTGCCTTGGCTTTTTATTCCTTTTGTTACAGGGATTATTTTTAAATTTTCCAGGATGAGCTCAGTTTTAAATGTGATGGCTTTTTGATACCATACACTTACAAAATATCTGAGAAAATATTTACCTTTGACTCAATACTCCCTCTTGGGCTAAAGTAGGGCCAAAGTCAATGGCTTAAATTTCTAGACAGAAAATAAAACTTTATCTATAGCGATAGAGGCACTGAGAACTCAGAGAAGCTGTGGTATGATACACGGGTCTTTCATATCGCAAACCCCTGGATGTCTCCAGGTTTGGAGGTTCTCAGAGCAAGAATATGAGAGGCAGGAATGCACATCATTGGTGCTGGAGAATACTGTTTTATCTCTGGTCTGAGACTGATAGGTGACTCCAGGGGTATGAGATGCACTTCCTTCATTGCTCTTTTCCCCTAAGAGACAGAGGATTCTCTGAATACCCTGTGAGCTTACCTCTCTTTCCTTTCAGGCCATGAGCTGGACAGATGGCCACTAATAAACTCACCGGTGACATGTACCTGAGGAATAATTAAGTACCTCAGGTTATCTGTAATTTTGCTTTGCAATCGTTCTATTATGTACTATGTCACATGCGTTTTAACTATTAAATGCCTTCTACTAAACAAATAGTCAGTGCACCCATTATAAAATTTTCTTGTGTGCATATTTCTTTGGACAAGAACCAAAGATCCTTAAGCGATCTTTTTTATCTTTTGAGAAGGACAAGAGATAAAAATGGGCTCCTTTAAAATAGCACAATAAATTGAATTATTGAAGATCTTGAGGGGAATTCTAATCTGAACCAAAATTCTCTGGAAGCAAGTAGTCCTCATTTACTTTATGTTGCATCTAGATAAGAACTGTCCACATCCAATTGGTTTAAAGGAAAGCCAGGCAGGTGTTGGATCCTCCTAGTGCTGAGGCCTAGAGAATTTGTGGCTTGAAGGGGTTGAGGATGTTCTGATCTTTTGCCAAAGACTAGCTACTCGGGGGCTACTCTGTTGATCTGTTCTTACATTTTCCTACACCAGAGAGGCAAACCTTTATGCACAAATAAAATCTCCAGTTCATGCTTGATTTTGGATTGACCTCCCTACTCTCTTATCTCAAAATTTCTTCTTAAGTTATGGGCAGGTTACCAACATTGCATACAACCAAAGCACAGGTGTGATTTTGAACAAGAGGCCCAATGGGAGGCAGGAGAAAGGATGGCTGATGGAAGTATGGTGGAAATGATCACTTAGCAACCGGTCATTTCCTCTCCTAGGAGCAGAACCCAAGGGAAAGCCTGGGAGATCTGGCCCACTCTCCCAGTATACTTTTTGAAATTTACCTTTTATTTTGAAATAATTTCAAACTTACATGACAGTTGCAAAAATAATACAAACCCCATAGAGAGAAGTCCCACATACTCCATTCCTTAGATACTCAGATCCACCAACTTTAACATTTTGCCACCTTTGCCATATCATTCTTTCTCTCCCCTACCTTCCTCTCTCAAGCTCCCTCCCCCTCCTTCCTTCCTCCCTCCCTCCCTTCCTTTCTTTTGAATATTTGAGAGCAGGTTGCATACATCATACTCTTTGAACACAAAGTATTTCCATGTACATTTCCTATGAACATGGATATTCACTGATTTAATCACCTCAAGTGCAGTTATCAAGTTCAAGAAATTTAACACTGATATAAAGCTTATATCCTATATTCCAATTTTTTTCTTAGGTCAATATAATGTCCTTCTGAGCCTTTTCTCCTCCATTCTTAGATCCCATTTAGTATCATGTAGTGCATTTATTTGTTATTTTCACTTTAGTTTCTCTTTCTTTCCTTTTTTTTAAATTGTGGAAACATATATACAACATAAATTTTCCCATCCCAACCTCTCCCCAGCATACCATTCAGTAGGATTAACCTCATTCACAATGTTGCAGTACCTTCACCACTACCCATCACCAGAATCTTCTCTTCACCCCAAACAGAAACCCACACTCATTTTGCATTAAACCCCCATTGCCCATGCCCCCACCCCTAGTAAACTGCTCTCTACTTTCTGTTTCTGAAATTTGGCATATTCTCTGATATTTTCTTTTTGGTTACCATTGGGTTTAAATTTAACATTCTAAATTTATAATGACCTTGTTTGATTTGATACCAACTTAATTTCAGTTGTATACATAACCTATGTTCCTATAACCCTCCCTCCTCCTACATTTATACAGTTCTTGTCACAAACTACATGTTTATATATCATGAATCCCAAACCACTGATTTATCAGTGCATTTTGTGCATTTACCTTTTTAGATCCTGTAGGAAGTCAAAAGTGGTGTAACAAACCAAAAATATAACACTGCTGGTATTTATATTTACCCATGTCATTATCTTTTCCAGAGATCTTTAGTTCTTTTTTTTTTTTAAAAGATTTATTTATTTATTTATTTATCCCCCCCTTGCTGCTTGTGTTTTACTGTGTCCATTCGCTGTGTGTTTCTTCCGTGTCTGCTTATCT
>JAQZBX010009257.1:0-17466 GCA_029593785.1 Cabassous unicinctus
GCAGACACAGAGAAGACACGCAGCGAATGGACACAGCAGCACAAGCAGAAAGGGGGAGGATAAATAAATGAAATAAATAAATCTTTAAAAAAAAAAAAAGAAACATACAGGAGGAAACTCCTGTGCATGTATGGAATATTAGAAATCATTCAGCCAGTCATTAAATCTCATTGAGAAAGAAATATTCATATATTAGTTATATTGTTATGAACATGGTAATGCTTCCATCTGAAACAAAACTTCATGGAACATGAGAAAATTCAAACTAGAGAGAAACAATATGAGTGTCCTGAATGTAGTCAGGTTTTACAGTCATTTTTTACTCCTCATTTTAAAAGCCATACAGGGAAACAAGCATAAAAATGTAATACATCTGGGAAAATTTTAAACTCCTTATTCAAAAGAAAATTATTACTCAAGAGAAATCATATATATGTGGGAGAGTTTTAATTCAAACGTCAAATCTCAGATTAAACAGATTTCTTACTGGAAAAAACCCTATGCATGTAAGGTATGTGAAAAATCCTTTAGGTAAAAATCATATCTCACAGAACATGAAAAAACTCATAGTGGACAGAAACAAAATGAATGTAAAGAATGCAGAGAAGCCTTCAGGCAAAAGCAATAGTTCATTAAACATCAGAGCATTCATTCTGGAGAAAAACCCTATGTAGGCAAAGAATGTGGAAAAGCCTTCAAACAGAAAGAAAAACTCATTAAACATCTGAGAATACATACTTGGGAGAAACCTTATGAATGTGATGGATGTGGGAAAGCTTTCATTCAGAAATCAAGCCTCATTACACACCAGAGAAACCAAACTGGATAGAAACCTTATATATTTAAGGAATGCAGGAAAGCCTTCAATAGTAAATCAAATCTCACTGAAAATGAGAAAATTCTTAGTGAGGGAAACCCTATATGTATAAGAAATGTGCAATAGCGTTCAGCCAGAAGCAGTATCTCATTAAACATTACAACATTCATACTGGAGAGAAACCCTGTGAGTGGAATGAATGTGGAAAAGCAAAACAAATATACATGCAAGAAATGATTGCAAGCATTTGAGTGAATAAATCAAGACACAGGATGATGCATATACTATGTTACATTTTTGAAAGTTTGAATAAAACAATAACACAGTACAGATTGTGGATTCCTATGTGTATGTAATAAAGAACAAAAAATAGTTTGGAACTTTTTAAATGTAAAAGTCATGTCAGTAGAGATGGTGTTTAAAACCAAGATGCTCCAGCGACCACCAAAAGCAGAATTTGGCACCAAGAGAGGGTTTCATCTTATTACGTTATACTTTACATATAATTCAATCCTTTGTATCCTGCTTAACCTGTGCAGCCAAGGTGGTTCAGTGAAAGAGTTCCGGTCTGGCATGTATGAGGTCCCTGGTTTGTTTCCCAGTTCATCCTAAGAGAAGGGAATACACCAGGTTATTTTTGTCAGTTCCATTTTTGTTGTCCCAATTTTGCTTCCTGGTGCCTCATAAAGACAGACAGACACAGAGAGCACACAATAATGGACACACAGCAGACAGCGAGTGCAAGCAAAAAGGAGGGAGGAATAAATAAATAAGTGTTTAAAAAAATAAGTACTTTAATATTTTGAGTTTTTAACAAGAGAAATTTATTTATTTATTTATTTTACCGGGAGGTCCCAGGGATCGAACCCAGGTCTCTCCATAAGGGAGATGGACACCCAACCATTTGCGCCATGTCCATCCCAGTAATTTAATTTTAATGAATAAATATGACTCTGAAATACACCAACAATTTATTTATTACATTCTCATTTTGAGCAAGTATCACCTCTAAATATCGATCTATCTATATATTTTATATACATATCAATCACAGTGAAACAAACACATTTCAGTAAAGTGAAATTAATTTAAAATAATCTAAATCATCACTGGGTCATGAGAAATTGTCTAACATGGCAATTTTCTCAATTAAAAACAAGAGAAATTTAGAAGTCTATTTCAAAACATTTATTGACAAGCTTGCCTCGATTAAAGCCAGGAAATTAAAAAGTACAATAAATTTTGGTTTTGTGAGTAACAGTTAAAATTAAAACAATGTAGTTGTAAATTTTTCAACATTTTCTCCAACTATGCCGGCGCTATAGGTAAAATGAACCATTTAAAAATGAATAAAAGCGTTTGTTTAGAGGCCCCACTCTGCCCTTTCCCCTCGGGCCTGTCCCCATCTTACCTGACTGGAAGGCTCCAATACTCTGCACCTCAGTGGTGTCCATGCTCTTTTCTCTTCTTCAAATCTATCAGAACTGCCAACAGGTATGATACTCAATCCTTACAAAACCCTGCAGCAGGCCAGGATTTCCAGGCAAACCACTAAATGAACATTACTCTGGTAAAGTAAGTTTTGCAATACTGCTGCAGGAGAAGGCAATAAACCACCTTCCCTATCTAATAAAATGCTGCCAGAGGAGCCAGGACAAAGGCTTCTCCCCCACAGCCATGAAGAGAAAGCTTCTGACTGACAGGCTCCAGGGCCGCGGCAGCCTCCTCAGCGGTCTTGTCGAAACCAAGTAGCATGCTCACGGCCTGGCAGTGCCTGGACCCTGGAACCAAACCCCAGGCTTTTCAGGGTGGGTGGCACCACCTGCAGGCCCGCCATGCACAGGGCAGGGTGGGAAGTGCCAGGCTCCCGGCATTCCCTGCTTCCCGCCCTCTGGATGAATTGCCGCAGCTGTGCCCTGATTCCTCAGTGCAGCGAACTGGCTGGGTGAAAGAGCCCCACAGGACAGTCCCCAGGGAAGGCCTTGGGAAGGAAGGACCCACAGAAGGAGCAGGATTGGGACACCTCTGCCCACAGCTGGCCACTGAAGCTGCAGGATCCTATCCCACCCCTACCCTTCTGTCAATCCCTGGGTGAAGCTCAGGATGCATCACAATGGGTTTCTCTGTGGTCCAAAGTGATTTTCCCTGGAGGCCCTGCCTGCCTGAGTCCTCCCCTCCTCCATCCTGCCCATCTTTGCCACATGTGGGCAGCAGATGGCCACAGTGTGTTTCTGAATTAATGGGGTTCAGTTGGGATCACCTGTCCAGAATCACACAACCAGGTGGAAGTGGTAACGACACAAGTCAGTGTTTCCAGTCCAGGGCTCAGAGAGCTGCAAGCATGGCAGAAGCCCAACAGGGGACTGCCTAAGAAGGGGTGGTGGGAGGTAGAGGCCCCTCCTCCAGCACTTTTTCGTTTGGAACCTTCCTCCAAGGAATCCCTGCTCACTGTGTGTTGGAGGGGAGGGGGCTGTTGACAACATTCCATCTGAACTCAGGGGCAATGAGCCATGGTCTAGGTAAAGAAATACTGAAAGTAAACTGAAAAAAGCAACATTTCTGACAGTTTTGTTTTATGTGCATGCTCCCTAAATTTAGACAGATTCACCAATCAAATATGCAAATGTTGCATCTACTAAGTATTTAAAATGAAAAAAATAAAATACGTTCACATTTAACTGAATTGTGATTGCCGTGACATGTTGGATTTTTATGGCAATTTTAAGGAGTAAAATATTTAGATATAATTTCCAAAATCATTTTGGTAACTTAAGTATGTAAATATGTAGAATTATTTTTTATTAAGGGAAAAGAAAGTAATTTGTCCTATAATAAATAACTAGTTATTAAAATGAAGAAAATGTGGGACAAACCTTTACAAGTATAAGGAGTACAGAAGGATGCCAGAAAAGTAATATTTTTGGTCAAAGTTGGATGATTTAATAGGACTATCAACAAAATTTTTAAAGCCTTATCAAAAATCATAACAATGCAAAACTAAAATTTAAACTTTGAAGATGCAGAGTAGAGAATGGGAGGCTGCTCTCCTTAAGAAATTGCAGAAGGGAAGCTGCAGGACTGTGAGGACACTTGGAAAGGGCAGCTAGAGAGGGGGAACCCAGTTGGCTGGGGGAAAGGGAAGCTTGGGAGATAAGGCACACAAGCCAGCACCCAGCCACCACAAAGGGAGAGGGAATCCATGGAAGTGATTTGCCTGGATGACCAGCATTCAGTCAGCTCCAAGAGTAAGGTTGTGAGTGGGGTTGAGAGCGCTGGAATATGATGGTTAGCAGGTTGGAGGGATGGACTGGACTATTCATGGAACTGGGGGGGGGCGGTAGGAGAAATGAAGAGGTGAACTCTGGGGATTTGTAGGTCTATGGTTGAAACTGCAATTGTGGAAATGTTCTTTTGGCAAATATGGTGGGAAAGAATCTCTGGTGCAGGGTGTAAGTGATTGGGAGATAGGTAGGAAAGCGTACAACTAGGGCATAATTTGATGGACTATGAATGTGCTGATGTGGTTATGGGGTGTTATCTCTGTGGGTGGAGACCCACACAATAAACAATAAACTATTAAACTCCCATCCTGGAGAGTCCTGCTACATTCTTAAATAGACGGGCAAGAATCTCTTCTGTACAAAGGCAATGCCTAATAGAAGAAGGCAAACCGGCCTGCCAAACCCTCAAAGTTAATGCATTTAACCATGGATGTTATTCTTGAAAACACGAAATTTCGTGGTTGCCATAGGATCCAAGGGGAGGGAGAGAGAAGAATAGGTGGAATATATGACATTTTTAAGGCACTCAATTTGTTTTGCATGATTTTGCAATGATGAATACAGGCCATTATAGTTTTTGTCAAAACGTATAAAATTGTGCAGTGCAAACTGTAAACCATAACATAAACTATTGATCATGTTTAGCAGCAATGCTTTAATATTTGTTCAATTGGAAAAAATGTACATACTCATGTAGGATGTTATTAATAGGGGAAAATGTGAGGGGGGAAGGAATATATTAGAATCCCCTATATTTTCAATATGACTTTTCTGTAACCTAAAGCTTCTTTGAAAATAATGTGAAAAAAAGTAAGAATATACAGAAGAAATTGTAAACATACATAAAAGATAACATATCTTATGGGATGAAAGGCACAATGCAAGAAATATTTTTGGCTTCATTTATTAGGAGGTTTTGGATTACAGAACTGTTACAACTATGGAAGGGAGGATCACTGGTGGAAGGTATCATTCTTGAGGGATATGTGGGGAAGGATGCATCTGGAGCATGTCTCTATGGAATATAAATGTGTTCATGTGGTCATAGGATATTATCTCAGTGGGCAGAGACCCACATAGTAATAAAAAAATATTAAGCTCCCATCCTGGGGAGTACTGCTACATTCTCTAATAGAGTGGCAAGAATCTCTACAGTACATGGGCAGTGCCTAGCAAAAGAGGACAAACCAATACACCAGGCCCATGATATCAATGCTTGTACTACTGAAGCTTACACTTGTAAAATTGAATCTTAGTCTACTGTGGCAGTTTGAGATTATTTCAGAATCCCCAAAAGATCATATTTGTAAATGAATGTGTTCCTCTGGTTATGATACCTTTTTATTATGTTAAATTCAGTTGAGGGGACTTTGATTAGATCACCTGTTAAAATCACTTTGAGGGCTTTTTTTTTATTTGACTACATCAGTAAGGTTTGACTCAGGTTGAATCCCCACACCCTGCTGGGACACTCAAGGAGACACATGGGAAGACACAGAGCTCCGTCATTTTTGATCTTGAGGCACTGAGGAGAGATGAGCCATTAACCTGATAGTTAGCAGTTGACTTTGGGAAGTGACCAGAGCAGCTCAGACTGATACTGAAGGCCTGGAAAGAAATGAGTCCTATGCCAGGAGAGAGAGAACTGGAAGCCCAGAGGGGTAGGAGGGAGCAGGCAGAGGGCAGCAAGCATCTTGTTTCACCACATGACAACTGACTTTGGTGAGAAATCAACTTTGAGTTGGACATTTTATGGCCTTGTTACTGTAAGATTTTACCCCAAATAAATACCCTTTATAAAAGCCAACAGATTTCTGTTACTTTGCATCAGAACTCCATTGGCAGAGTAATACTCCTATTAATATATATTGCCTAAGAGTTATCTCCTGAAAACCAACTTGATACTCAATTATGGCCTCTCTCTAAACCAAACAACATACGAACTCACTGCTTTCCCCACAGTGTGGGACATGACTTCCAAAGATAGGCCTCTCTGGCACCACCAAAAATGGATTATTAACAAGCACCAACTAACAATGCATTTGGAAAAAGACCTTGAACAAAAGGGGAAAATATTAAATACAAACGAGTTTTTATGGCTAATAGATTTCAAAGTGAGTCAGGAAGTCATTCCAGAGATTATGCTTATGCATGATTCAGCAGATCTCAGTGACTGTCAGAGTAAATGATGCTAGGCTGCTCCCAAGGGCTCTAGAGACATCTGGACACTATAGGCAGGGCAGACAACCCAGGAAATCATCACCCTATTGGTGGGCCTTAACTTGGAATTAAACTATCTCCCCAATACAATAGAGTTAGACTCATTTATAATTTCCCTATATATGGTTCTTCTGCCCCTTTTATTTGAACCTATAATTAGCACTATAGCCATTAAATGTATGTCCCGGAATCTTACATCTTCTGGCTGTTCATATGCCATTTGAGCCCTGAATCTCATCAGAGTTGCAGCCAACACCTACTCTTCAGTTTATTCGACTCACCCAAGACAAAAAACAAAATGGTGATAATGGATAATGCCCCTCCCAAAAGAACAGAGTGTATCTACAACTGCAAGCAACACAGTTCCATCCATCCTCCCATGGGACCTAAGTTCCCTCTCAATCTGAAACAGAGTGGGCATCACTATTCAAATATCTTCAAGATTGAGTAATGAACAAACATAAGGGGTTAATGCAACTATGGATCAAAGTAGACTTATTATTTTAGTAATGGAAGAAGTTGTAATAGTGATATAAAAATTGTGGTCACCAGAAATTCTGAGGGGAGGAAGAGGAAGTAAAGGTGTAACATGCGGCATTTTGGGGACACTGGAATTATTCTGCATGGTATTGCAATGATGGATACAGGACATTATACATTTTGTCAAAACCTTTAAAATTGTACAGTACAAAGTGTAAACCATAATGTAAACTATAGACCGTGGTTAGTAGCAATACTTAAATATTTGTTCATCAATTGTAACAAATGTACCACACTAAAGATGTTATAAATAGAGAAATGTGAGAGACGGAGAGTATCGGGTATATGGGAATCCCTCTTATTTTCAATGTGATATAAATTTTCTGAAATCTAAAATTTCTTTAAAAATAAAGAAAAAAGCTAAAATTTGCTTCTCTCTCTGTTGAGTGCCAATGTTTCTTAAATAATTAGTCCATTTTTAGTAAAAGGCTCCAAAGTGTTTTTCTCCAGAATAATCAGTGTAAAAGAAATTAAAAGCCTGTGTTTTATCTAAACATCTTCTTGTACTTAATTAAGAAAAACAAATTGTGTCACTATTTTTTATTACCCCTTTCCCCCTCCCTTCCCCCTGCTGTTTTTGCTATCTGTGTGCACTCTTTGTGTGATCTTCTGAGTCTGTTTCTTTTTCTGTCTTTTTTTCTCATTTTTCTCCTCTAGCCTTCACTGGGATTCCATCCTGGGGACCTCCAATGTGGGAGAGAGATACCCCTCACTTGTGCCACCTCAGATCCTGCTTTCTGTCACGTCTCACCTTGACTCTCCCCTGTGTCTCTTTCTGTTGCATCATCATCTTGCTGCCTTCCTCCCCACATGGGCCTGGCTCAATGCACAGGCCTGGCATGGCCTTTACCAGGAGGCTCTGGGGATAAAAGCCAGGTCCTCCCATATGGTAGATGCAAGCCCAATTGCTTGAGGCACATCTGCTTCCCTGTGTCACTTTTAAAAGAACATAATATTCAAACCTAACAACTTTAACATTTTGTTTTCTCAAAGTCAACCATAAAGAATATTCTTAGGCCCCAAAGCTGGGCCTTTGGGGATAACCAGAGAAAAAGCCTTAACATGAGAGTTAGGCAGAACTTACATTAGTTATGACTGCAGACAGGATCCAAAGTTGGTCTAAAGATACTCAGACTTGACCCTGTGCTGCAGTTTCATTCTGGCTTTAATACTTAAGTTACTACTTAGCATTTGCTTTGATTATGCATTAGCTTTTATGCATATAGATAAACATACATAGCTAGTTATATAATTGTATGATTAGTATCTTCAGGAAATCACAATTGCACATAATTTGTGTGATCAAAAAAGGGACAGATACAAACATCCTTCATCAGGGAGGTGGGGTACATGGGAATCCCTGTAATTTCTGAGTAATAATTATGTAATCTAAGCACCTTTAAAAAATATATATATAATAACATTTATGTAAGAAAATGCACTTATATGCATATGTACTTCTATATCATTTTACAAATATTTTTACGTACTGTGAAAAATCTTGATTTTTATGAACAATAAAAAATTTTAAAAAGGGGAGGCAGATAACTCCACCCCTGGGTAAGAATTTTACTATGTTAATTAAGCAAGTTAACATGAGGACAGCAAGGGGCTTCTTCTGTGCAGGTCCAGCCAAACAGTTGAAGCTTGTTTACATATTTCATTGCTTCTAAAAGGTATTCTCAACCACCAAAAGCAGAATTTTTCACTAAGAGTGGGTTTCACCTCATTTCCTTTTAATTTACATATACTTCACTCCTTTGTATCCTGGCAAAAGGGAGAGAAACAAGTTATTTTCAGGTATTCCATCATCCTATATCCATCAATAACATTTTATTTCAAATGATTGCAAAAGATTTATTCTTTCACCTTGAAAAAAGTGAAGTGCTAAAAATAAATTTCACTTGATGTAAACTGCATAGAAAATGTTTAAAGAGTTGTTAAAATTAAAAAGATTTTCTAAAATTATGATAATTAAATTTGTATGGGTAAAATGTTCATATAAATATTTAAATGCTGTATAAACATTCATTGTCAAATTTATAAAATTTGACAATATTTTCTGCATATTAGACATTAATAGAACATTAATAGTCATGGTTTTAAGTATTTTAAAATTATGTCATAAACACAACCAACTTTCCTTATCAGTTACATTGTTTTGTTCTGAAGCCACTCTAAAAGTACATATATGTACTCTAGGGATTCTTGCCACTCCATTAGTTCTTGTACCAAGTATATAAAGGCAGTTGTCACCAGAGCTTCTGAAGGGAGGGGGAGGGAAGAATAAGTGTAACATGGGGCAATTTTGGGACATTGGAATTGTTCTGAATAACAATGCGATGATGGGTTTAGGCATTATACATATTGTCTAAACCTAGAAAAATGCATGGTGTAAACTATAAACTATAAAATAAATTATTGGCCATGGTTAGTAACAATACTTCAATATGTGTTCATCAATTGTGACAAATGTAGCACACTAAGGAAAGATGTTACTAATGGAGATAAGTGTGGGAGGGGGAGGATGAGGGGTATATGGGAATCCCACTTAATTTTGATGCATCTTTAATGTAATCTAAAGCTTCTTTAAAAATAAAATAAAATTAAAACTTACACACAGTCAGCTACATATTAAAGAAAGAAATGGAACGTTAAAAGAAAAGCAAGGCAAGTCTGTAAATTATATTCTGCCTGTTAGCCCCTTTTGTCAAAATTATCCCCCATGACCCTGGTCAGTGCTGACAAGTCTCCCCTGCTCTGATAACAGATGTGGCAAAACCCCCACCCCATCCCTAATCCAACAGGATGTACAAATCTCGAAACCAACCATGTAATAGCCAAGATTATCAAATGTCCATTTTGACATTCCAACATATCCATCTTCCCCTCCCCAAGACCTCCTCCCAAAAGGGCAAAAGTTAATAATCTTCCACCCTATATATGTGTGCCACATCTATGCACCCCTTCTGTAAACCCACCATGTTACACCAGCTCAAATGAGGCAATCCCAAACCTGGGCAGGCAGTCTGAAGTGTCATTACAGAACCCCTACCATGCCAGTGATCTAACAAACTTTTCTGCTTGAATTTTCTTCTGTCTTTGAGCCTCATTGGACCAGGACTAACAAACCCTAGTAAAAATATAAAGGAGAAACAAACAAACTAAAACTTCTGCTATGGTCTATTGTTAATCTCAATATGTTAGTTTTCTTATATTTTATTTTTAAATAGCTTTATCTTTAAAATGCTCATGAGGAAATTAGGGCCTAAATTGTAAGCTGTTGCCACAGTCACATTTGTTTTTAAACTTTAATTGTTGTTCTTAAGTTTTAAAGTGCTTTTCTCTTTCTGTTTATCCTGGTAATTCCCTAGAACCTTAAGTATCAGTGTAACACCTACAACTCAAAGTTAAAGTTCTCCAGCTGTGGAAATACCAAAGAAGTTGCAATAATTCTAAAAAGAGAACTCTCCCTAGACCACTCTTATATCAAGGTTATCCTTAGCTTCCCAAAACCCACCACCAAAGAACAGGTAGGTGCATTTCTTAGGCTCCCTGGATATTGCCCATTGTGGGCCCCCTCCTTTTCTTCCATTGCCTGACCCATTTATGATTTCCTCAAACACTCCCAACCTGAAGCTTTCTCACTCTCTAGCCCCACCCTTTCAGCATTCCAGACTGGGCACCCGGGCTGTAAAAATCCCATCCCCTCGGGCTTCCTTCCAGCTGTTTGTGAATGAGGAAGGAGTAAATGAATATGGGACCGTTTTCACCCCATTGGCTACTACAGACACACTCTGGATGTGGTCACTCAGGGCCTTCCCTCCTGCCCACTTGTGTTCATGGCCCCTGTGAATTTAGCTCAGGCCCTGTCTGAGTGTTTGACTCAGCTCTCAAAATTGTTGTGCCTCAGACCATGGAGACTCTGTTAAACAACTGTGATACCTAGAATTTCTCTCACGTGGCCTGGCACACCTAGAAACTTCCCTGTTAAGTGAACCTAACATTTCAATAGAGCATGTTAGGACTCTCAACTTTACTTCCTCAGCTCACCTGCCAAAGATGACCCTGAGCCCCATAACTGCATCAGCCTTCTCATCTCAGTTCTCAGTCCAAAACCACATAACCAAGGATTAAGAGTTAGCAACAATTATGATTATGGAAACATTACATAGCCACCTTTTAAGTTAGCCAAAAATGTTAATATGTGAATGACTGAAACTGTCTAGACCAGATCTTAACCCATGGAAAGATTTCAGGGGGTCTGTGACCTTGAATAGAAAAAAAAAATTGAACTTATTTTCTGTGTGTGCACGTGTTTCCAAGAACAAGCTTGCATATTATAGGCAACACCGATCACAGGGGAGATCTTAAAAGCTGTAGAAAAAAAAAAAGTCATGAAATGATGGAAAACCCAAAGACAACCATAACAAAAGTGATATATGAGCCAAATTAGTAAGTTATGTTTCTTTTTGTGTGGCTATCTGTTTATTCAATGTATATTTTCATACCTCTGGATGGTAATATCAAGTTAACAAATAAAAATTCTTGAAAAAGCTCTTTGAATTTGCTGAAAATTAAATAAGCACTTATATTTGTAAATGTGAATGAATACTCCTGGAGTCCAAATTAGAAAAAACAAACAAGTAGACAAAGCCCATATAAAAATCTGACTAAAGAAATTATTTCAAGGAAAAGGACCTCAAAACATTGTCCTGAATACTTTCATAATCTTTCTGGAGCCTATCATACACCCAGGGTCTTCTAACCTTGACTGAATTCAAGCAACTCATTAAAATTGGTCTAGAAACTTTGGGGTGTGGGCTGCATGGAAAAGTAGGGGAGATGTTAGATGAATTTAGAATTCTGTCTTCTAGGCCTGGAAATGAAAAATGATATGGAGAGTGGGAATATTTCAGTATATACCTTGATTTGCACAGTCTGTCCTCTAATTCTCCAATTAAATTTTAACAGCCTTGAGATGAGAATAATTAATATCCCAATTGCCAATTTTCAGTAACTAAAAAGATCCATGAAATCGATGAAAAGGTTTTTCTATATTATAATTAAAACAAATAAAAAATTAATATGTAATATATTCCCCACAGTCTAATAGTTGGTAGGCTTTTAAGGTTATATTTTTATGGTATTATGAAAACAAAGCAATTCTAACCTCCTATGAAGGAAAAGAAAAAAAACAATTCTTAGATAAAATATTATTTTATTTTTATTCTACTTTGGTGTAATCTCCTGGGATTTATAAATATATTAACAAGTTAACATTATGTCTGTTTCACCTTTAAGATGATAAAGTTGTAAGGGTTTAACTCATGAAACAATTACAAATGTCTTTTAAAAATAGCTGTTTTGATTAAATTGCAACGAATCGTTTTTCATAGAACAGAATGAGTTACTTCCTGAAAACTTCCTTGTTGCTCAAGTGTGGCTCTCTCTAAACCAAATAATCTCCAAATTTCTTATATGTAATGTCATTGAAGCAAACACCCAACTTCTCTTATTCCTCCTCTTCTATTTCCTGAATGCTGCTCCTCTTTGCCAGATATTTTTCCATTTATTTACGTCTTCTTAATTTCTTTCAGCAATCTTTTTTCATTTTCAGCATACAGTACTGTATATAAGTCCTTTACATCCTTGGTTAAATTTATTGCTATATATTTTAGTCTTTTTCATGGCATTGTAAATGGAGCTTTTCCTTGGTTTTCTTTTCCAGTTCTTCATTGTTGGTGTATAGAAATAAATCTATTTTTTCCATGCTGTCCTTCTACCTTGCCACTTTACTGAATTAATTTGTTAGCTCTAGGAGCTTTCCTTTAGATCCTTTGGCATTTTCTCTACATAGGATCATGTCATGTGCAAGTAGAGACAGTTTTGCTTTTTCCGTTCCATCTGGAAGCCTTTTATTTATTTTTTCTTGCCTATTTACTCTGGTGAGGATATTCAGTACAATGTTGGGGCACAGTTGTATAAACAGGCATCCTTGTCTTGTTCCTAATCTTGGCGGGAAAGCTTTCAATCTTTCTCTATTGAGTATTATGCTAGCTGTGGCTTTTTCCTATATAACTTTATCATGTTGAAAACACTCTTGTTTCCTTTTGATTATTAATTGCATGGCATATGTTTTTCAATCCTTTTACTTTCATCCTGCCTATTTTGCCATACTTGAAGTGAGTTTCATGTAGAAAGCATATTGTTGGATCATGCTTAATAGCCACTCTATCACTCTACTGTTTTTTAAAACAAATCAATTTTTTGATACATAGTAATAAAGTACACAATTCATCCAAAGTGTCCAATCAATGGTATTTGGTATAATCACATAGTTGTGTGTTCATCACTTCAATCATTATTAGAGCATTTTCATTATTTCAAAATAATAATCATGAAAACAGACAAATAAGAAAATTCCTCACCTCTCAAATTCTCTATTTTCCCCTGCTGTACATTGCTGCTGTTTCTGGCTGTTCTTACACAATTATTTATTTGTTTATTAAGCAGTTTTATTGAGATATAATCACATACAGTATGATCTATCCAAAGTATATAGACAATGGCTTTTAATATAATCACAATGTAATACATTCATCTAAAAAATTTTAGAACAATTTCATCACTCTTAAAAGAAAGACTCCAAACCCTTAGCATTCCTTCATTAGACCTACATAACCACTAATCTCATTTCATCTTTATAAATTGATTTATATTTACATTTTATATAAATGGGATCATAAAATATGTAGTACTCTGTGTCTAGTCTTTTTCACTTAATATAATGGTTTTTTTTTCTGATTTTAACATTTTGTGGTACTAACTTACATTTTTGCAGCTTCAAAGAACAATGATCTTATGTATGCAATTCTACTGGTATTCATATTTCACAAAACAATTTATATTTCACATAATATTTTTAGTTCATAATAGGGCAATCATACAGTATTTTTCTTTTGTGTCCAGCTTGCTTCACTCAACTTAATGTCCTCCAGGTTCATTCATGTGGTCATATGTTTCATGACTTCATTTCTTCTTACTGCTGCATAATATTCCATCATGTGTATGTTCCACAATGTTTGTCCCTTCTTCAGTTGATGATCACCTGGTTGTTTCCATCTTTTGGCAATCATGAATAATGCTGCTATGAACATCAGTGTGCAGATATCTATTCGGGTCACTGCTCTCAGTTCTTCTGGGTATATTCCCAGGAATGATATTGCTGGGTCCATTGGCAAGTCTATATACAGCTTCCTAAGGAAACCGTCTTCCACAGTGGCTGTAGCTTTCTACCTTCTGGAAATAATACATGTGGAAATAAGACTTACCTTGGGCCACACACTGCTCCCAGGAGCAGAGAAATGAAGTAGGTATCTTTGTGGAGAAAAAGTGGTAAAGGAAATAGGACCATGTTACATGGAGAAATTAAATGGAATTTTCCCATTAAGTCAAGATTTTCAAGGGAGGCCAGCACATTAATGAAAGGATGAGGTAAAAAAAATGTGCCCATTTATTTCTCTTCATTCCTGTGATTTCAGCTGGGGAAAATGTTATCAATAATAATGGCCTCCCCTAAAAGTTTCCACTAATAGGGATTTTTTTTCATAGTCCTATGAGAAATATAATAAATAGATATAATTTCATGAATTTAAACCTCCATGCAGTCAGAGAAATCCAAAGCCATATCAGAAATTGCCCTGCATGTAGAAGTCAGCTCCTAGAAAACACAGTGAGATTGTAGACACATCAATGGGGAAATTCCTAGGCTCATACATGCATGCTCAAGGCACATGCCCAGAAAGGATTATGGTGGTCCTTACACTTTTGTCTGGAGCAATTTTCTAACTCAATATATGGATAAACTCTGAAGAAGACCATGTGCACAATCCACCTGCAAAGAATGGGCAAGGCGTTTTCTTTTTCCTTTTATTTTGGTAGCTCCTGGCATTCAGGGAATTCTCTGTCATAATACCGGCTCCATACATACTTAAAAAGCAGACACCTCAAAGTAAAAATTCCTGCAATAACACAATAAAGTATCAAAATATCCAGGTTTCAACAAAAAGTTACAAAACATACAAAGAAACAGGAAATGATGGTCCAGGAAAAGAAGAAAATATACAGTAATTGAAACTATCAATGAGGAAACCAGACATGGGATGTACCAAACAAAGACCTTTTAAAAAATGGTCCTAAATATGCTCAAAGATCTAAATGAAAGAATGGAGAAAGAACTAAAGGAAATCATAAAATGATAGATGGACATGAAGAGAATGTCAGTAAAGAGACGGAATTTATGAAAATGAACCAAACAGAACTGACAACCACAGTAATAGAAATTAAAATTTCCCTTGAAGGGTTCAACAGTAGATGGAACCTGGCAGAGAAAGGAATCAGTGAATTTGAAGCTAAGATAATTGAAATTGAGTAGCTAAAAGAAGAAATAATGAAGAATAGTGAACTTAGTCTGAGGAATCTGTAGGATAACATCAAACACACATATATGCATATTGTGAGAATCCCAGGTGTAGAAAAAGGAGAGAAAGGAGCATATAGAATATTCAAAGAAATAAAGGCTGAAAAACACCGAAATGTGATGAAAGACAATATGTATCCAAGATGCTAAATGAACTCAAAACAGGATAAATTGAAATGGACACACACCACAGCATTTTATAATCAAAGTGTTGAATGCCAAAGATAAAGAGGATTTTGAAAACTGCAAGAGAAATGCAATATACAAGGGAGCAGCAATAAGGTTACGGGTCAATTTCTGACTAGAAACCATAGAGGCAAGACAGCAGGGGGATGACATGTTTAAAATTCAGAGAGCAGACAATTGCCAACCAAGTCTTCTATATCTGGCAACACCAATGTACTAAAGTGGTGAGAGATTAAGACATTCCCAGATGAAGAAAAAAATCAGAGAATATACAGGCCCACAGTGACAGAAATTGGAATATCTGTGGCAAAGGCTGAAGGGCAGGTGATATGGGGAATTAATGCTTAGTGAGTATGAGGTATCTATTTGGGGAGATGGGAATATTTGTAAGCTGGAAAAGGTACCACAACCTTGTAAAGAGGAGTGATATCATTGGGCGGGGTGTTTCAAGTGGATAAGATGGGAAAATTCTTGTTGCATTTATATTCCCACAGTTACAAAAAAAAAAAGAATGAACAGCTAAATAGACAATGACAATTACATGCAATAGAGTGAGTGATGTGCTTCAGGTCATTAGGCATTTGCTTTCCATGTGGGAGGTCTCAGGTTTGGTTCCCAGTGCCTCCTGGAGAAGGTCAGAAAACAATGAGCAGACAGATAAGAGAACCATCTGGTGGGGATAAATAAAATTTTTAAGAGTAAACAAATAAGAATCTTAGTAAATAAATGCAATACATCTGGATAGGATCTGTTGAAATGTAATATATACCTAATTGCAATAGACTTTCTTTGTCCTCTTGAATTCTCTCGTTTGACAATTAAAGCAACATGATAACCCTATATGATGAGGTTATTAATATCTGTAGAGGAAATATTTAAGACTATTACATAATAAATGGGGGGAGAGCAAAGGTACATAAAGGGATACCCTTTACTTGAACTGGTAAAATTTTGATACCAATAATCAATGAGGACATTTCTTTCTTTTTTTTTTTTTTTAAGGATTCCAATATGCTTTACTCCCCACACCCTCCCACATAAACATCTTTCATTAGTGTGGCACATTATTTGCAATTAATAAGTGCATCCTGGGGCATTGCCACTGAGCATGGATCTAGTTCACTTTGTAGTTTATACTCTCTCCCACACAATTCTGCAAGTTATGGGAAGATATAAAATGGCCTATATCTGTCATTGCAATGTCATTCAGGATGGTTCCCAAGTACGTAAAAAGCCCTTGTATTTTTTTTTCCAATGGTTTACAGTATAGTTTATTCTATTTATTTATTTATTTTTAGGCTTGAAATAACCTTTATTTTATTTTATTTTTTTGCATTTGTTTACATAAATGTTATTTGTTATATATATATATACATTTTATAAAGGGGCCTAGATTACCCAAATATTACTCAGAAACTACAGGGATTCCCATGCTCCCCACCGCCCACACCACCAAAAACACCCCACACAACCATTCCACATCCATGTGGTACTACACCCGCAATGGATATACACATCCTGGGGCCTTGCCACCGAGCATAGACTACAGTTCACATCACAGAATACACTCTTTCCCACCCAGTTCTGCATGGTATATTCTAATGGAAAATGGCCTAAATTCGTCGGTGCTTCACCACACAGGACAACCCCCAAAGTCCCAAAAAAGCCCGAGTATTTCAACTGCTCCTACTCTCCCTGCCCCTAAAATGTCCAGTGGCCACCGTCTCCACCTCACTGTTACAATTTCTTCCATTGCTTGAATCACAGTATGTCTACAACAGAACACCACCAATTCCACTCTAGTCCACAGCTCCTCCCCCCATCCTGAGTGGACTTGGAAGGTGATGTCCACTCCAACTCCAAGTGAGAGAGGACTTATATTCCATGGATATAGTGGATGGGATTATCTTGCCTTCAGCTGCAGGCCCTCTCCATTCCCG
>JAQZBX010009257.1:17566-46544 GCA_029593785.1 Cabassous unicinctus
GGGCCGGAGGATACAGTCTCTGGAAGTACACCTTAAAACTCCTGCATTACATATAGGTTTGAGTAGAAGGGACTGATGGACCATGTGCAGGGATGACTTGTTTGAGTCCAACTCTGTCACTCTCAGGAACACAGATGCCAATGAAGAGCCCACTAATTAGGCATCATTCTCTGGGGCTATCCCCACGTGTATAGGACCTCGGTGTCACCAGAGCCCTTAGGGGTCCCTCAGAGTGGGGTGATATCCACTTAGGTGTTCTATGAGATCCTACTGAGGTATGGAGGACATTTCTATGTATAGAAAAGTATGTATACCATCTAGGGCAACCATTTAAAAAGTTAACAAAGAGGTATATGAAAAAACATTAAAAGTAGAATTCAAAATATTTTAAAAACATTCAAGTAACTCATAGGAAATCAGGAAAAAAAAATAGACAAATTAAAAATAGGGAAGAGGGAAAAAATGCCAATCTTATGCACTAAACTGTCAATAAATACTTTAAAGATTCATGGACTATATACATCTATTAAAAGAAGTAGAGTGGGTCTATACCTAGCAAAGGCATTGCTGGGTCCCAATGCAAGTCTATAGTCAACTTCCTTAGGAACTACCAAACAATTTTCTACAGTTATTGTACCATTCTACATTCCCACAACAGTGAATAAGCATCTCTATCTCTCCACATCCTCTCCAAGATTTACAGTATTCTGTCCTTTTAATAGTGGTCCTTCTAATAGATGTGAAATGATATCTCATTCTAGTTTTGATTTGCATTTCCCTAATCACTAGTGATATTGAACATTTTTTCATGTGTTTCTTTGCCATTTATATTTCTTCTTTGGAAAATTTTCTTTTCAAGTCTTTTACCCATTTTATAATTGGATAGGTTATCTTGTTACTTTTGAATTGTATGATCTCATTATCCTATCCTTTAATCATGGATAACAAACCCTTATCTTGCCAAATATTTTTTCTCATTAAGTCAGCTGTCTTTTCATCCTCTTGACAAAGTCCTTTGAGGTGCAAAAGTGTTGTTTTATTCTTTTGTTACCCCTATGTGCTATTAATAGTTTTACACCCAGAAGAACTGAGAGCAGTGACACAAATAGACATCTGCACAGTGATGTTTATAGCAGAATTATCCATGATAGCCAAAAGGTGGGAAATTTTCCGTGATTATTTCCTCAATTATTCCTTCTGATACTTTTCCATTCTCTTCTCCTTCTGAGACAGCCAAATGCATGTTTGTGCATTTTGCACTGTCATTCAATTCCTTGAAAGCCACTTCAATTTTTCTATTCGTTTCTTTCTCTGTTCTCCTTTTCCTGTCTTTTCCAATTCAGACGTTCTTCTAATTCACTTATTCTTTCCTTGGCCATTTCAAGTCTGCTGTATATGCCTCTCATGTATTTTCAATCTCATCCATTGTGTCTTTCATTCCAATAAAAACTGTCACTCTTCTTTGCATTCTGTGAAATATTTATGTTCACCCACTGTCTTCTTTTTTTTTAACAAATCAATTTTATTGATACATATTAATACAGCATAAATCTATCCAAAGTGTACAATCAATGGTATTCAGTATAATCACATATTTGTGAATACATGACTTCAACTATTCTTAGGGCAGTTTCATTTTTCCAATAATAACAATAAACAAAAAATAAACAAGCAAAATTCATCAACTATCAATCTCTCTATGCTTCCCTCATCATACAGAATGGCTATTCTTTTTCCTTCTCTCTAGTTTATTTGTATTTATATTTTGTAAAACAGGCTTGTATATGCAATATCACACATATTTATGTTTTACATGAGGTTTTACTATATTATACAGTCCCATGTTACAGCTTTTAGCTTTCCTTCTAGTAATATACATAATCTTAGACTTTCCCTTTCAACCACTGTCATACCCATATAATAGCTCTGCTAGTTACAGACACCATGATATGCTTTCACTATTTCTATTCATTCCCAAAGATTTACAAACATTGTTTTTACCAGTTCTGCACTGATTAACCTTCAGATTTCAATTCTCTACCCTCCTTCTATTTTCTGGTGACCTATATTCTAATTATTAACTCCATAAGTTTACACAATATATTTAGTTCATAATAGACCAATCATACAATATTTGTCCTTTTGTGTCTGGCTTGAGTCACTCAGCATAATATCCTTCAGGTTCAGCCATGTTGCCATATGCTTTATGACTTCATTTCTTCTTATGGTTGGGCTATATTCCATTATGTGTATATACCAAAATTTGTTTATCCATTCATTAGTTGATGGACACTTGGGTTGTTTCCAACTTTTGGCAATTGCAGATAAAACCACTATTAATATTGATATGCAGGTGTCTTTTCATGACTCGGTTCTCAGTTCTTCTGGATATAAACCTAGTAATGGTATTATGGGGTCCAAAGGCAAGTCTATATTTAACTTCCTTAGGAACTGCCAAACAGTCCTCCACAATGGCTGGGCAGTTGCACATTCCCACAAACAGTGATAATCATTCCTATCTCCACATTTTTTCCAACATTTTCAGATTTCCAAGCTTTTCATAGCAGCCATTCTAATAGGTGTAAAATGATATCTCATTGTAGTTTTGATTTGCATTTCCCTAATTGTTAATAATGTTGAATATTTTTTCATGTGTTTTTTTGCCAATTGTATTTCTTTGGACAATTGTCTTTTCAAGTCTTCTGCCCATTTGGGTAGTTTTTCTTTTTATTGTTGAGTTGAAATATCTCCTTGCATATCATGGCTATTAAACTCTTATCAGATATATGATTGCCAATTATTTCTCCCATACTGTCGGCTGCTTTTCACCTTTTTGACACAATCCTTTGAGGTGCAAAAATGTTTAATTTTGAGGAGGTTCCATTTATCTATTTTTCATTTTGTTGCTCATGCTTTGGGTATAAAGTTTAAGAACCTACCACTTCCCACAAAATATTGAATATGCTTTCCTACATTTTCTTCAAAGAGACTTATTTTTCTCACGTTTATATTTAGGCCCTTGATCAATTTTGAATTAATTTTTCTATAAGATGTGAGATAGAGGTCTTATTTTTTTGGATATAGATATCCAGTTCTCCCAGCACCATTTGTTGAAGAGATCTTCTGGCCCAGCTGGGAGGGCTTGAATTCCTTGTCAAAAATCACTTGACTGTAAATGTGAGGGATGATTTCAGAGTCCTTGATTCGGTTCCATTGGTCAATGTGGCTGCATTTTTGACAGTATCATCCTGTTTTTACCACAATAGCTAAGTAATATTTTTTAAGTCTAGGAGTGAGTCTTCAGAAGTCGTTCTTCTTTGTAAACAACTTATTGGCTATTTGGACACTTTAACCTTCCAAATAAATTTGATAATTCATTTTTCCATTTCTGCAAAAATTTTGTTGGGATTTTTACTGTAATTGCATTGAATCTGTAAATCAGTTTCGGTAGTATTGACATCTTAACAATATTTAGTATTTCAAATCATGAACATGGAATATCCTTCCGTTTATTTAAGCCTTCTTCAGTTTCTTTTAGAAATGTTTTGTAGTTTTCTGAATACATGTCCTTTTTGTCCTTGCCTAAGTTTAATACTAAATATTTGATTGTTTTCATTGCTATTATAAATGGAATTTTTTCCCTGATTTTTTCCTCAGATTGCACATCAGTAGTGTATAGAAACACTATTGATTTTGCTTATTAATCTTGTATTCTACCACTTTGCTGAACTTGTCTATTAATACTAGTATCTTTGTTGTGGATTTTTCAGGAGATCTAGATATAGGATCATGCCATCAGCAAATATTGGAATTTTACTTCTTCCTTTACTATTTGGGTGCTTTTTATTTGCTTAGCTGGCCTAAATGCTCTATCTAGATCTTCTAGAACCATATTGAATAACAATGGTGACAAAGGACACACTTGTCTTGTTCCTGATATCAGGAGGAAAGCTTTCTGTCTTTCACCATTGAATAAAATGTTAGCTATAGGTTTTCCTTATATGCCCTTTACCATATTGAGAAACTTCCTTCTATTCCTATCTGTTGGAGAGATTTTATCAAGGGTGCTGTATTTTGTCAAATGCCTTTTCTGCATCAATTGAGAAGGATCATGTGATTTCTCTTCTTCAATTTTTCAATGACGTTTATTACACTAATTTATTTTCTTCTGTTGAACCACCCTTGCATACCTGGGATGAAACCCACTTGATCGTGATGTATAACTTTTTAAATGTGCATTTGGATTCTATTTGCAAGTATTTTGTTGAGGAGTTTTGCTTCTGTATTCATTAAAGATATTGGTCTGTAATTTTCTTTTTTGTATTATCTTTATCTGATTTTGGTATGAGGGTGATATTGCTTTCATAGACTGAGTTTTGTAGCATTCTTTCCTCTTCAATTTTTTGGAAGCCCTTGAGCAAGATTGGTATTAGATCAACTTTGAATGATTGGCAGAATTCAACTGTGAAGCCATTTGGTCCCAGGCTTTTCATGTTTAGAAAGTTTGTGATAACAGTTTCAATCTCTTGACTTGTGATTGGTTGATTTGTTGGGGTCTGCTATTTCTTCCAGAGTCCATGTATGTGGTTTGTGTATTTCTAGGAATTTGTAAATCTCCTCTACATTATCTAATTTTTTGACATACTGTTTGTTTCAATCAGCCAAAGGGGTGCTGATGCAAAGTACTAGAAATCTGTTGGTCTTTATAAAGGGTAATTATTTGGGGTAGAGGCCATAACGTTGCCAGGCTATAAAGTTACCATAAAGCATAAAGTACTTCCCTCACCAAACTCTGTGAGAGGTCCGGCTTCCTGGGTTCCTCACTTTCCCGGGCTTGATTCTTTCCAGGTTCAACTGCTTGTTCTCTCCAGAAGGTCAGCTGTAGACTATGAGGCTCTCTAGCCTTTGCCTTTCTCTACAAGTCCAGCTGTTTGTCAGGTGAATGGCTCATCACTTTTCCCGTGGCCTACTCTCATTGCTCACTACTATGCTCCTCTGTTTGCTTACTTCCCGGGGCTCCAGCTCAAGACTCCACATCAGTACTCCAATATCGGAACTCCTACTCAAAGCTCCAACTCTGTCCTTTGCCATGATTTTATCTTTAATTTCCTACCCACCAAGGGGCAGCTCAATGTCCTACTGATGTGGCCCAATCAAAGCCCTAATCATAACTTAATCATGCCCAGATGAACAGACCAGTTTACAAGCATAATCGAATGTCTATCTTTTGGAAATCATAACTATATCAAACTGCTAAACTGATACACAGTGCATAGTATATTCTTATGACCTCTCTTTTTTCTGCAGGGTCAGTGCTAATGTCCCTCTCTAATTTCTAATTTTATTTTTTTGCATCTTCTCTCTTTTTCTCTTTGTCGGTCTGGCTAAGGTTTTATTGATTTTGTTGATCTTCTCAGAGAAAGAACTTCTGGGTTTCATGTGCCTCTCTAGTTTTTTTTTGTTGTTGATTTCATTTTTTTCTGCTCTGCTCTTAACTATTCCTTTCCTTTATCTTGGTTTGGGATAAGTTTGCTGTTATTTTCCCAGTTCCTCCAGGTGTGCAGCTAAAGCTTCAATTTTAGTTCTTTCTTTGTTTTTAATGTAAGCATTTATGGCTATAATTTTCCCTCTCAGCGTTGTCTTTGCAGTGTCCCATAAGTATTGTTTTATTGTTTTCTCATTTTCATGTGTCTCAAGATATTTGCTGAATTCTCTTGAAATTTCTTCTTTGACCCACTGATTATCTAAATGTGTTTTTTAATCTCCATATATTTATGAATTTCTTTTTTTCCATCCATTTTCAAGTTCCAGCTCATTCTCTTAAGATTAGAGAAAGTGTTTTCAATAATTTCAATATTTTTGAACTTATTGAGATTTGTCTGGTGACGCAATATATGGTCTATCTTCAAGAAGGATATATGAGCACTTGAAATCAAAGTATATCCTGCTATTTTGGGATGAAATTGTTCTGCAGATGTCTGCTAGGTCTAGTTCATTTATCATATTATTCAAGTTCTCTGTTTCTTTTTCCTCTGTCCAGATGTTTTATCCAATACTGAGAGTCTCCAACTATTATTGTAGAGACATCTATGTATCCCTTCTGTTTTACCAGCGTGTTCCTCATGTATCATTTTAAGAGTGTGTGCCTCATGTATCTTAGGGCACTCAGGTTAGGTGCATAAATATTTAGTACAGTTATTTCTTCTTGCTGAATTGCCCCTTTTATTAATATATAATGACCTTCTTCAACACTTATAACAGTTTTTCATTTGAAATCTATTTGTCTGATGTTAGTATCACTACTGAAGCTTTTTATTTGTTTGTTTGTTTGGTTGTTTGGTTACTATTTGTATGGAATACCTTTTTCTAACCTTTCACTATTTTTAAAAAAGGGTTATTTCATTTATTTATTTCTCCCCACCCCCTCATTCTTTTGCATTTGCTGTGTCTGTTTGTTGTATCCTGGTCTTCTTTTAGGAGACACTGGGAGCCAAACCTGGGACCTCCAATGTGGGAGGGAGTTGCCTAATTGCTTAAGCAAACTCTACTCCCTGCTTTGGTGTGTCTCTCATTGTTTTCCTCATGTCTTTTGTTGTGTCATCTTTTGCATTGTCTTACCATGGCTGCCCATTGCATCAGTTTGTTGCCTTGTTTGTCTTCTTTAGGAGACACTGCTAACGAAACCTGGATTCTGCCATCTGGTAGGCAGGAGTTCAATCTCTTAAGCCACATCTGCTTCTCCAACCTTTCACTTTTAACCTGGTGTCCTTACATATAAGGTGAATCATTGGTAGACAACATATAGACAGCTCATAATTTTTAATCCATTCTATCAGACTCTGTCTTTTGATTGGGGAGTTCAAGCCATTAACATTCAATATTATTACTGTAAAGGCATTAATTACTTCATCCATTTTGTCTTTCGGCTCTCTGTTGTCATATTGTTCTCCTGTCTGCTTTCTAACCATTTATTTTATCCTTCTAATAATCTTCATTTCTACACTTTTCTCCAAATCTCTTATCCTTGTTTTTTTACATACAGTCTATAGCACTCCTTTTAGTGTCTCTTGTAATTCTGGTCTTTGGTAACAGTTTCTATTGGTTTTTGTTTGTCTCTGAAGACTTTGATCTCACCTTCAGTTTTGAAGGACAGTTTTGCCAGATGCAGAATTCTTGCCTGGCAGTTTTTCTCTTTCAGTACCTCAAAAACATCCTACCACTTTCTTCTCTCCTCCATGGTTTCTGACGGGAGGTCAGCACCTAATTTTAGAGTTTCCCTTGTATGTGATGCTTTGGTTTTCTCTTGATTATTCCTGAATCTTCTCTTCATATCTGATATTTTTCATTCTGAATTGCAGGTGTCTTGGGATAGTTCTATTTGGATTTATTCTGTATTGGGTGCATTGTCCTGCTTGGATATTGATATTCATATCTTTCATAACAGTTGAAAATTTGTTGGTCATTATTTTCACAAATATTCCTTCTGACCCTTTTCCATTCTCCTTCTGGCATACCAATAATGCAAATGTTTATGCATTTCACATTATCATTCAATTACCTGAGTCTCTGTTTAATTTTTTCCATTCTTTTCTATTTCTGTTCTCCTACCTTTTCCCGTTCAAATGTTCTGTCTTCGAAATCAATAATTCTGTCTTCAAGCAGTTCATATACACTCTTGTGTGCCTCTAATGTATTTTTAATATCATCCATCATGTCTTTCACTCCCAAAGGTCTGTTACTTTTCTTTGCAGGCTTTAATATTGTTGTATATGTTCACTGAGTGTCTTCTTAATATCCTTTATTTCTTTAATCATATTTTCTTTAATTCTTTAAGTACTTTAGGAGACTTGTGTGACTATCACTGATTAATTGTCTTAAATCCTATATATCTCCATTATATTTGGTTAGTTCCTTTGCCTGGGCCATCTCTTCCTGTTTCCTAGTATCACTTGCAAGTTTTTACTGATGTGTAGGCATCAGAATATGTTGGTGAATTTACTCTGATGCTCAATTTCTCATTTTTGCCTATTGGTTTTTTCTCACAGTATTTCTTTTATATTTTGTTCAGCCTATTATTTAACTTTTTCCAGCTTAAGTTATCAAAATTAGTCGAGGGACTCACTAATGAGGTGCACATATTCTCGCAGTGACTAGGATACAGAGAAAGTGGAAAATCATTTTTCCCTGTAAGTTCCAGATTGGTCAGCAGATGGTGCTTGTCAGTGTAGCTTTCCACTGAGATGTTTCAGTCTTGGTTTTCCTGTGTTCCTGTTTGAATAACAAGAGCAGAGATTCAAAGTGGGTTCTGCTGGCCAAATTCAGTGAAGAGAAGCCATCTAACTCTCCTTCCCTTTTTGCTACATCCCTTCAAACAGCTGACAGGGAGGAAGATGTCCGTTCCCCTCTCAGTCAGCAGCAGTGAGCCAGTGGTTTTAACCCTGCTTAACATCTTTGGGGTGGGGGATGAGAACCCTTCCAGGCTCCCACAGGGGCTTGGTAATACACATTTATTGTTTCAGCTTCTGCATCTCTCTGTCCCTCACCCTTCTGGGATTTGTGTAGAATTGCCCTGCTCTGCTGACCCCCAAAGCTAGTCTCTTGGACAGTTGTTGGCTCTTTCTCTGTTGCTTTTGTGAGAGCATTGAGCTCTGCCTGTTAGTCACTATCTTCTTACAATCCCCAGTGTCTTCTTAATATCCTTAATCTATTTATCCATCTCATTAAATTTATTAATGAGATTTGTTTGGATATCTTTGATTAGTTTTCTCAAATCCTGTGTTTAGTATGGAAGTTTAATTTCCTTGTTTGACTACACCATATCTTCCTGTTTCTTATTATGGTTTGTAAATTTTTTCTAGTGTTTTGGTATTTTTGTTGTTGTTGCTGTTTTCAGTCTTTTCTCTGCTTCTCCTTTTAGTCTATGGCTTTCCTATTGGTTGGCTTTTTGTTATAACTCCTCCTTGACAATTGGTTCAAATTATTTTCAACCTTTATACTTAAGAAACCATTTTTTTTCAGCTCGTATATGATTTTTACACTGAATATATGCTATAATTTTTATATTTTTGTTTGTTTATATTTTTAATTAAAAAAAGAAACTTTAGATTACATAAATGTTACATAAAAAATATAAGGTATTCCCATATGCCCCACTCCCTCCCCCTCCCACACTTTCCCACACTATCAATATCCTTCATTAGTGTGGTACATTTGTTACAATTGGTGAAACCATATGGAAGCATTTCCACTATCTATGCATTGTACATTACATTAGAGTTTACACTCTGTCCCATACAATTTTGTAAGTTATGACTAAATATATAATGCCTGTATTGATCATTACAATGTCCTGCAGGACAATTCCAGTGTCCCAAAAATGTCCCCATATTCCACCTATTTTTCCCTCTCCCTCTGCTCAAAACTTCCAGAGGCCCCTGCCTCCACATTAGTGATGAAAGTTCTTCCATTGCTACAATGACAATAAGTTTATAGTAGAATAATAATAAGTCTAATTGAGTCCATTGTACATTCCCAAATCTTGAGGATTTTTGGGATGGTGATGTCCCCTCTGCCTCTAATTGAGAGGGGCCTTATGTCCATGAGGCAGATGGATGGAACTATCTTGCTTACAGTTGCAGACCCTCTCTGTTCCTTGGGATGGGTGTTGTTCACTATTATCACCTTGTTAATTGTCCTGGGTGAGTCCAATGAACTTTAGAGTAGGTGTTGCAACTCTGCTGAGATTAGGGTACAATTTTGAGATTGCACTATTTGTGCAATTATTTCATCCCCAGGAGCAAGCTTTCTTTCTTCTACCTCCTCTGGGATTGTTAACCTGTTCTTTTTGTTTTTTATTTGCCTCTGTTATCAGATGGCTCTGGTTTCTGGGTTTCTATGTTCTTGGTTTAGGCTGCATAAGAGAATTCAAAGACATGCCCTAGGGTAGGAAAGGAAGTATATAGCTTATTAAGAAACAAGAAATTGAGAAAAGTATATGGTCCTAGGTATGGACCATGAGTAGGCTGCAGAGTGAGATGTTTGCATGGGACTCCAGGTCAGGAAATTTTAAAATCTTTCTTCCTCCCCTTCATAGTGTCGGGGCAGGACCTCCACTGTTTGCTGTTCTGATTGGTTGCCCCACTTGTGATTTCTCAGGGGACCAATGGTGCAGGCTTTTGAGGGTATGCATGGCTTTCCCTTGACCCAACGGGATCTCATGGGCCAAATGGAACTTCATTTTATCAAATGAGATCTCTTGGCTAGTGTCTCACAGGATCTTTCCAGTAGACTCCTTCTTAGGGGGTTTTCAGGCAGGGTTTCACAGCCAAGTGGTCTTTTAGCATGTTGTCTGTTGGTCCTGTTGTCTGCCAGGCCAGCCACCTACCATCTTTCATTATACTAATTTGCCTCAACAACCCCCCTCAGAGAGTTTACACCCTCATTCTTAAGGGGGTGCTGAAGGGTGATGGTTTTTCTTCTTTAGCTACTTCCTGCTGGTTAGGAGGAATAAACCCTACCTGACAAGGTTTAAAATCCTCTGGCTATTCTATTGTGTTTGAGGGAAGATGGGTCTGGCACCCTCATTAGAAAGGGATGAAATTCCCCACCTGATATTGATTCTGTAAGAAATAAAATTAGAATTAAAGACACATAGTCCTCTCAAGGATAAAGAAGATGTGGTAGGCAGGCCCAAAAAGTGGGCCAGTCATGATATATTGGACCATGAGAGTGAGAAAGGCCAAGGTGCATTCAGAGGCTGTATTCTCCTTAAGTTGATGGGAAATGGCACCCTTTATTGAGTTCTTTTATACTGTTGGTTAACTCTAGAGGGAGATTGCAGTAGACTCATTTGGTTTGGTATAAATTACCAACCCAAGCTTTCATGCTGGTGGTTATGCCTAGGACAGCTAGTAGAGATATGAAGAGAGGCACTGATCTTGATAAACTCACTAAGAGAGTACAGGCAACAACAAGACAAGCATATGGCAAGCAAAGTAAATACAGTACTTAAGAGTGCCATTCCTTTATCTTTAAGCATATTCATTAACCACTTAGAAATTGAATTGTTTACCAGGACTTTTAACACATTCATTATCCTTCTGCATATGATCTAGAATAGAAAAGGTATCATCATAATCATCAAGCATCTATGTACAGTACTTAATACTACTTGAACTAACTAATGCATAAATTTCTCTTTCAGATTCAATTGATAGATCTAAGCTCCAGGCGTGAAATACCATACATGTTATCTCTCCATGGGAGTAGGCCATAATGCCAATTGTGTTGGTTTACATTCTATTCATATTATTTTCATAATTATTGCTCCACTTGGTGTATCCTTCACACAGCCATCATGCTGCAGCACTGTTGATCCTAGAGAAAAGCTAGGAAGACAGAGCCCCAGCATTTCACTGGCCTGGTTCATATTGCCCTTCAGTGCTATGAAACAGAGCCAGTCTGGAGGCAATGTCCATTTTACATCTGGCCATATTGAGCCATTGTTGGCTGCTGCATGAGTCCAAAACTGCAATACACTCTCCATCCTCCTCAGAAGCATAATCAGAGATGTGGTAGATACCTTTATTACTTTTGGGGTCAGTGACCAACCTAGCCAATAACTCAAATGGAGAAGCATCCATGCAGGGTATTTGGGTCTGACTTTGATGCACAAGTGAATTTGACAATAACATTTAATGAAATTAAACTATTTTTGAACTTTGATTTTACTTTAATACCTTTGCCAAGATTATGTTAATTAACAGGTATTTTACTTTACAGTACAGGAAAAACTGCTTTCTTCATTATTTTGTGAAAATCTAAGATTCCCAATGGAATCATGATCATCTTTCTTTACCACCATGTCAGGGGTGCAGCACATGGAACATGCATATCTCCTCAAGTTAGCTCAAAATTTAGGGTCAGCTGCTGGAATTCCTTAGGAAATTCAGCTGGGTCCTCCTAAAATCATCCCACCTGTTGTTTTTTATTTTTATATTGAGCTAAATCTGTCAGGGAAAAGGGACCATGGACCCTTATTTTAACTGCATCTCCATTTGCTACTTCACTTATGGGGCAGAGGCTGTTCTCAGGTCCCCTGGTAAGGTGAAGAGATATCCAACTCCTGGTGACTCCTGCTGGACTAGCTATGGGGTGTGGAGGATGAACATAAGTCCAAGGGAGCTTTAGGTTCAGGGGACCCTAGTCTTGGGACCTTAGGCTTCAGAATCTCAGGCTCCAGGAACTGAGATACAATGTGGGGGTAACTGAGGAGGGGATCATCTAGGATATCACACTCCTTCTCAGGTTTTCTCTTTTCTGGGCATGGTTTCACTTCCAGAGCATAACACAACCTACAAGACGCATTTAAACTTGTGTTCTGAGATAAAGCCAAAAACAGTTGGACATAAAGAATCTTTGACTGCTTCCCTTCCCTTTTACACAGGAGGTCTAACTGGAAAATAGGGTTATAATTTACAGTGCTGTTTGCCTGGCCATTTTCAAGGCCATATGAAATCTCTGACTGCTTCCCTTTCATTTTACACAGGAAGTCTAACTGAATAATAGGGTTATAATTTAGAGTGCCATTTCCAAGGCCATACTTTGGCCATAATGTGTTACAGAAGATCAGTTTCTCCTTCCTCAACCCTTCAGTGAGCAAGGTCTGGTACACTAGAGACCATGACCATTAATCTAGGAAACATGAAAAAGTTTTTGTCAGGCAATCTGGTGTCTCAGGTCCCAAGTCTGAATAAACTATTACCCTCAAAGCTGCAACTCCCCAAATACTTGTCCCTCTAAAAAGCTAGGGGATGCTGACCAGTCAAGGGTCACATAAGCTTTGGGAGGCATTTGGAGCTGTTGCTCTGGATTCATGTCCCAAATAACCAGAGCCCTTGCTGCTGGGCATTGCCAGGGCAATCTAGACTTGGGAGATGCTTGGACCTAGTTTCCAGAGATTGAAGCTACCAAGGTACATGTGTGATTTTTCTTAGAAAAGGGGCTCGCTTGAATTTTTTTTTTTTTGCCTATTAAGTGGTCTTATTTTATGACCATGGTCAGGAAGTTTCACAGTTACACCACACATTAAAGTAATTGTTGGCTCTCTCTGCCTAGGCGGGTCCACACCAAGACTTTCTCTCCCTTTTCTCAGCAAGCTTTATTCTTTCCTCCATTTCCCAAATAAATTCTTTTTACTGGCCTAATGACAAAAACAAAAACAAAAAGATATAAAAGTAATTATTCTGCCCTTGCCAGCCAATATCCGTGAGTGGGGGTGCTGACACAAAGTGAGGGCATTCCAGGACCTGAGAATGAACCAAATTTCCCTGCACTACCAAGGGTGGGATGAAGGACTTGCTAGTAAGTGTATTTTCAGTTATTGCAGTGCCTTCTGGCAGGCTCCTCTGTTATGAAGCTGCTTTTCATTATTAATATCAATTTAGGCTTCTAATTAATAATGGTTTCCTGGAGTTAAACATTTAAATACTTCATATTAGACAATGCTTTTTATAAACTTCTTAAAATTAACCACAACCACATAGACTAGTTACTTTATATTTAAATAAGCTTATTAAATTACTGTTAGTAACCAATGAAATTCACTTTATCTTAATTTCATTAAACATGAACTTACAATTTTCATCATTTTAAAGATTTAATACATAAAATGTTAATTTGGTTACTTGGTATTCTATAAAGGTAGTGAGACACCACCCAAGCTAAATAAAATTGAAATCATTACACTTAATGCATGGAATGTTCCTTTTCCTTCCTTTTTAGGAGGCTAAAACCTCTTTTCTTTAAAAAAAAAAATCGAAAACTGTGAATAATATTAAAAACCATATTCACTGCTAAGTTCTGGAATATATTATAATTGTTTAATTTGGTTTTTAGATAATTATTATTATTTTTATTTTTTTTATTTATCCCCTCCTCCCAGATGGTTTTCTCATCTGTCTGCTCATTGTTTGCTCACCTTCTCCAGAAGGCACCGGGAACCAAACCCTGGACCTTCTGACATAGGAGGTGAGTGCCCAACAGCTTGAAACACCTCTGCTCCCTGTGGGTTGCTGCATCTCCTGGCTTGTGGCATCTGTTCATTTATGGATATTCTTGTTGCAGTAGGTGCAGCTTCTAGCTTGTTGTGGCATGTGCAGTGTCTGCTTATCATTTTTAAGAGGCACCAAGACCTGAACCTGGGACCTTCCATGTGGTAGGCACGAGCTCAATTGTTTGAGCCTCATCCATGTCCCTAATTTGTTTTAAAGATCTTTCCATAATTTTCAAGGACTTTTCCTTTACTTACTGAAATTTGGTAATAGGATTATTAACCACCCTTATTTAAAGTCTGTTAAAAGGTTTAAATTGGGGAATTACAGGATAAACTATAATTCTTAATTTCCCAGCCTAGTAGATAAAAATTTTATGTTAAACTTACATTTCATCCCGAGGTATGAAAATATACACTGAACAAATAGAAATAGAGAGTTAGATACAAAAGCACACAATTTACTAATGCTACTTATGATTCTCATTCTCTTACCAAATATGTTTAACTGTAAAATAACATTATATTTGAGAGATCTCTTTGAATTCTATTTCTAATTAATCTTCACTGTGACCATGCAGCTTTGCACAAGAATTTCATTCCTTTTAATTTTTGACTTATAACCAAATTTTTCCTAATGCTTTAAAATATAGCTTACATTTTCCTTTACTTTAGTGCTTTGCTTATTTCCCAGTTTGACTTTGACAGACCTTGGATGAGAAACACTCATTCCAGTGTACACTCACCAAGGTTATTGAAGCCTCAGGGAAGCCTTGTTTTTCTCATGGCTTGCTGCTTTTAGGAACAGCAATGCTGAAAGTGGGAAACCCCTGAATCCCCGGTGCACAGAGATAACAGGACTCCAGTGGCTGATGGACTGGAAGAGTGAACATCCAGCCCTGAGGGTTGAGAATTCCACCAGGCAGCAGTCTAGTTCACAACTGAAGTCATGAGACAAAATCAGGGCTATTAATACCAGTGGAAAAACAGGAGATGGGTTGCCTTAAAATTGCTTTCCCCTGAGTGGGGGCAGAAGTTGTCATGAAATAACCATAAGCAAAGGCAAGGGGTGAGGGTAGACCTGAACTGACCATAAAAAAAGGTAAATTCAGTTTATACTTAGCATTACAGTAGTAAGTTTAGACTAAGTCCACCCAGTTATAGCAATTTCAATTATCCTTCTGCTGCTTTATAATATAACAGCATCTATATAATGATCTTAATTCTTAGTGATAGTTTCTTGAAAGCTTTTACTTTAGAACTAATTGGGCACTTTTTTTTTATTAACTAAGCAACTAAGCAATTTTATTAATAATAATAATGTTGTTAAGATTTTATGCTTTTCCATCAGTTGAATTAATTCCACTTGTGATTTGTTTTATACATCAAATCCAAGTCAAACACAGATTAAAAGTTAAACAAAGATTAAGGAAAAATTAAAAGAGAAGAGAGAATTTTACAGACTTACTTAGCTTAGGGAAAGGCCTGGCTTTAGAATCATATTAATTCAGATCTCCCAGTGTCTATCCATGGGAGAAACCTTGTGCAGGACACTCCAGCTTTGTTCCTCCAGGAAAATCCTTGGGAAGCTGCTAGATATAGAGCTAAGGGGGCCAGAGAAGCCCTGTGCCCAACAAGACATGAATTGGGCTGCTCTGAGGGCTGCATCCCATTAGTTACCTCCCTGTAAGGCTTTTTCATTGGAAAAATTGAAGTGTTACAAGGAAATACTCAGGGAGCTAGGAAGAGCCAAGAATTTTTTCAAAAATCTTAATTGCTGGCATAAGAGGGGGTAACTTATTCTACAGGAGAGAGACTTAGTAAATGGCCCAGATGTAGATTCTCCATTTGCTCCCCTCATTAGGCACAACCAAGGATAGGAGAGGTCTGGGGTGCAAGCTAGGAGAGAGTAATTGGCCCATGTTAACTAAGAAATTAAAAATCTTACCTGCCACACCAAGGGTCACCCAAGTCTTCCAGGTTGATGGTTCACAAGTGGCTTCAGGCCCCTTCTGTCATCCCTGGGGCAAATCCACAGCAGTTGGCATGGTGAGACAACTTCGGGCCAGGTTCCTACTGATGTTGAGCCTGGAAGTGGGTTTCTGAGATGAACAGTACTTTTAACAGCAGCAGTTAAAAGGTGAGACTGTCTTGGGCCTCATGCCCACCCCTCATTACCTCACCCCTCCTTACCTTCTTCATCTTGCTGGCATGGTCTCAATTGTTGAACATTGCAAAGGCTGTCTCTAAAAGGCATTTAATGGAAGTTTGGAGCCCAGGGAAAGTTTCTGCAGCTTTCTACAGCCATTCAAGGCAGGTTGGAGTTCCTGGGAAGATCTGTTCTTCTCTAGAGTAAGGATCTACCAAGAGGATATTTCTATTACCTCTGCCAGCTTTCTTTGAAATAAGCCTGGGTTTTTAAGTTCTGCCTTTGGGTAATTTCCCTGAGCTTATTTAAAATTGTCCAGTTTGTTAGTACACTTCATCCGTTTAAGGAGACATGGCCACATAGTCTCTGGCCCTCAGATCTGTCTAACTCCTTCTTTTCTCTTACACAGATTTAACTGGAATTCAGGTTTCCATACAGAGCTCACTCTCAGCCATACTGTAGCCATGTGGTGTGGCAGGAAATGATTAGCCTCTTTCCTTTTAGACTATCATAAGGCAGATTGTCCAATTAGAAGCCACCCATTATCCCAGAGGAAGATAAATGCATTCATCAGTCATGGTGATCTCCCACTGATAGGTCTGGTGGGATGGATTGCTCACTGAGCCATATCCCTGGAGGTTGGGAGCCCTGCCCACTGTCTCCACATTCTGGGGATTGGGTTCCTTATGTCTCTGGGTATCCCCAGAGACTTAGAGGTCTTCATGGATGTCTGGGTCTGGTTCCCAGACCTTAACTCTCAAATCAGGCTTTCCCACTAGGAAAGGGACTGCATAGGGATGTTTCTTTTGCCTACTTTGAAGAGGTCTTTGGAGTTAGCCCATGAGTGAGCTCATCTCTTGGCCATTCCCAGGGACAAGTTCTGCAGTTAAACCTGGTAATAAGAAGCAATTAAAAAGCAGAGACTGATCTGTGGCTTACAGACAACAACCTCAGGGGACCCAGAGGTAAAATCACTAATAAAACAAAAGAGGGCACAGTCCAGCAGATCTGGCTTTGGGAGAGGTGGCAGGGGCCAGCATCCCAGCTTCAAGAAGGCTCTCAGTGCACCATGTCCTGCAGTACTGCCAGGGTCCCCAAGAGGAAGGTCAGCTCAGTCAAAGCAGCACGGAAGGAGGAGCCCAAAAGAAGGTCAGTGAGGCTATCCACTAAACCTGTTCCTGTGGAAGTGGAAGTGAAAGCAGAAGAGGCAGCAGGAAAGGACAAACCTTTAGACAAAATGCAACCAAATGGAAATAGGGGAGCCAATGATAAAGACGTTGAAGTGGTTAACCAAGAAACTAAAAATTTATCTGCAGAAAGTGGAAAAACTAAAAATGAGCAGTCCAGCCTCTGACGAAGCAGGAGGGAAGAAGTCAAGTCTGGTTAATACTGTCTACCATGTCTTATCAGTGGTCCCTGTTTCTAATCTTCTAGTACAATCCAGAGGAATATTTTTATCAGCTATTATGCAGACGAAAGTTTTTTAGTAGCTGTAAAGGAAACATTTTTAAGAAGGAAATTGGGATCCCACCTCATTCCATTTTATTTAAGTGTAGATGCTTTTCTTCAAGAGAGAAAATCATCTGCCAGTTGTTTGTTTTTTGGTACAACCAGAAAATAGTGGGATATTGAATTTTGGGAAACTTTTTCTTGGGTATCAACTTACATTCCAGTGGGGTCTGGCAATTTTTATACTGTATAATACAACACATACTAAAGGGTGATTTGGAATCAGTTATGCAATTAATATGTGTTGGACATTTTAAATTACTCCTATTCCCATATATTTAGTAGACAGGTTTCTTAAAACCACTTCCTGATCTTGGCTCTCCCTGTCAGAACCCTGTAACATCCTTGGTCATGTTTTTTTATGTGCTGTAAAAGATTGGAAATGTGAGTGTTTAGTGTGTATGATATTAAATTGTGAATTAATGGAACTTAAAAATGTAACAGCTTATTAAACTTTGAAGGTATTGGTACTTGATATCCTCTTAAGGAAAACTTGTCTCCGAATTTTAAGCTAGAAGGTCACTGGAATAACTTTAGAAAAACAACTACATGGCTTTGTAGGTTTTTGGTATGAACGTTAAGATTTGTGTACAATTTGTTCATAATATCTATGCTGACCTTCAACACAACCAATAACATCTCAATTATTAAAGAGAAAAGAGGGCACAGACAGGGATTAATTAAAACTCACCAGTCTCTGGTGGGGGGTCAGGGAGCACCACTTGTCTCTCATCTCCTGGCTTGCTTGCCAAATAATGCTACCAGATGCCTCTTGTTTCTGGGCTTTTTGGTTCTTGGCTTGTGTTGCAGAAAAGAATTCAATGATGTGCCATAAAGTAAGCAAGGGAATAAATAGCTTGTTAAGAAACAAGAAAATGAAAAATGTACATGGTCTGGGGCATCGACTGCAGGTAGGCTGCAGAGTGAAATGCATATGCAGGACCCCAGGTCAGAGCTTTTTTGTCTTTCTTCCTCCCCCTTATAATGTTGAGGTGGGGCCCTAGCTTTTCTGGCTCTGATTGGTTGCCCCACTTGTCATTTTTCAGGGGCAAACGGTGTGGCCTTTTGAATGTATCCAGGGCTTTCCCTTGACACAATGGGATCCCATGGGTCAAATGGGATCTCATATTTCCAAATGGGATCTCATAGCTTGGGACTCACAGGGTCTTTTGGCAGCCTTCTTCTCAGGAGGGTTCCAGGCAGGGTCTCATGGCCATGTGGTCTGTCAGCTGTGTTGTCTTCTGGCTGAACATCTTTCCACTTTCACTATACTAACCTGCCTCACCTCTGAAAATTTTTTAATACTCCTTCTTTTCCTCTAACTGCTATTACCTAGAAGGCTAAATTTGGTAAGATTGTTCCCCTGGATACAACTTTCCCAGGCAGATTTCCTAGCCAAAACAGACCCAGGGACCCATGAAGGTAGTTTATATTGATTTCAATGGGCTCTGTAAAGGAAGACCTAAAGTCCACTAACCTTCTTTCTGACATCTCCCCAAATCTATGCTTTCCTAATATACCTAGCAGAGTGTGGTCTTCATCCAGTTGTTCCCTGCTGCCCTAAGGTTTTGCCTTCTCAGATGACTTGCTCTGATGGGGGCATGATTGAGACTGAAGATGCCATCCTCTCCAGGATGAAACTTGTACATCTCCCAGACCCTGGGATCTGAGTTCTCTAATCATCTTCCACAACCTGTGCTGGGTCCCTTGGGTTGGTTGGGTGACTCTGCCAATGCTGTCCAAGAGAAAGAGTTCAGGCTGTGAAGGCTTACTCTCCTCTCTGGGGCCAGGATTGCTACAGCTTTTTAAGGTGTGTGGAGTGAATATTTGCACTTCCCTGTGAAAGAGTGTGTGCTTCTCTCCTTCTTGGTATGCCTTGAGTCTGAGTATCCTGCAGCCTTTTAAGTTGGACTGGGTAAATCTGGATTAGGTTTGACTGCACCCAAGTCCACTCATTCATGGTATAGGGGCCAAGGAGTGGCTCTGCAATCTGGGCATGTTGAACACAAATCCTACTATCCTGAGAATCTGCTGTGTTTTTCAATCACCCCTGCTTCTATTATGGTATTCCTCTGTTCTCTGGATTCCTCCAAAAAGTTGATCCAAACAGATCCTGACTGATTATTAGCTGCCTAGTGGGTCAATCTAATTGTTAGAGCTCCCTACTCTGTCATCATCTTGGGTCTTTAATCATGATCATTTTAATCATCCTTTGTTACTGTTCCTGCTCTATTTTGGTGTCCTATGATGTTAAAGAAAGTTTACTTCCATTACAGTTTTGGTCCATTTAATCAGATCACATCACTGTCTTGATGTGGTCAACCCTGAGCTAATATCAAGGGTAAAATTAAGGTAAAGACCCAGAACCCTGATTACTGAATGGTTTGGTTGTGATATGTAGAAACTTCAGGGTCAGGAAATGATATCTGAGTCACTGACCAGATCAATCTTGTCCTAAGATCTCAATGACTTTAGAGTGGGTATGGGGTAGTTTCATTGGAGTAAATCCATTTATCCATGGGTTCTTGGTGGTCTGGCTAAGCGGATTGAAAAATGTTCATTACCCTTTAAAAAGGTTAAGGCCATACTTACCACTCCCTCGTTGTTTCTAATAACTTTAACCAGTGTGGAAGACACACCATTCAGCTATTTAGGTGGAGTTGGAAAAGGAAACCACTGGCAAAGGAGAACACTTGCAAGTGAAACTGCAATGAAACACCTGGGGTGTCATGTTGGACATGGAAGAGGGTCTGTAGAACCCGAGGCGCCAAAGTGATGGGAGTCAGCAAATTTCCAGCAAGAAATTATAACAATGTGAGAGGATTTGAGAACATATCTAGAAAAGTGTTGTAACTCTACTTGTGAAAACAAGTCAGTTCACAATTGTGAACAATGAAATAAAATCTGTTGCTACATTTAACTGTGAATAATGTGGATTTGACATATTAAACCATTTTCTGCATTTAAAAGCTCTCTCCAAGAAAAGCTATTATCTTCAATTCTGTAGTTTGTGGATCATATTACATGTAAAGAAAGTTTATCAGAGGAAAGGGACACAGAAATTATTTTCTCCTTTTACTGAGTGCCCTCTTTCATAAGAGACTTTACTAAGAAATTTAAAATATTCATAATAATAACTGTTATGCCTGTGATTTCACCACAGGTGGGTCATATGTTTCTCTGAATATACTGGCAAGAAGGATCAGTAAGTGAAACTCCATTAAATCATCCTATTTATCCTACAGTCTTCAGGAGAGGTATATTCTTCAAATTGAATCATTCTATATGAATGCCAAGCTCTTTCTAAACATAATTTTTATTACTCCAGACTGCAATGCTAAACACTTTCTCAGGTCCCTTGAAGCCAGGATTCCACCGATATCCTAGGATCTAGAAAAGTGGTTGCCCAAAACGACACATGGAAGACATGAACAACATGAGATGGCAATGGCATGAAAGGTGATGTGATGTTCCAGTGAGAACACTGGTGAAAGTTTTTGATTGGCTTCTCTAGACTCTGGAAGTGACAGCAGTTTCCTGACGGGGTAGCTCTTTGAGTGAAGCAGAGGCTTTGGGGTCTGGGAACCACAGAGGCAGCAGGTCTTCAACAAGCTTGTTTGATAATATGTTTCTGGACCTGTACTTATGAGTGTAGCCTAGAGTGTGCTCCTGTAGGTCAACTAATGACTCGATTCAAACAGTGGTTTTGAATTGCATGCCATAAATATGCTTAAAGTGAGAGTTGAATGGCATAGGGTAAGTGTTCAAAGAGACAGCCTGGTTGTGCAATGCGTGAAAGTTAAATTCCTCAGACAACATGAAAATATTGGATGTTTAGTGAAATGTAGTGGGTATAGAAAACATTAAGTATCACACAGTGGATGTGCAAGTATGATAAGTTAATGTAACAGCTGTATGTCAAGAAGCCATACTTCGATGATGCAGAATGGGTGTTCAAGGAGGTGCTATTTCATTGTAACTAGTGGTCATTGTAAGAAGTAATAATTGAGTGGCATAGGGTGGTGTGTAATAAATAGACTTAAGTAAACCTGTGAAAATTATGCAACAAGTGTAATTGAATAGCATAGATTTTAGTATCACACAGTGTGGAATGGCACAGTGTGGAAGTGCATGTATTTTTATAATGCAGAATATGTGTAGAAGAGAAAGTATAATAGCACACTGTGAGTGGGTGAAGTGTTATAGAAGAATGGCACAGAGTGGGTGTATAATGAGTATTTGTGAACTAGCACACAGCAATTATGCATGGGGTGAGAACTGAATGTCAGTGGATGAGAAAGGAGTGAAAAGAATAGCATAATTTTGCTGTGCAGAGGAAGTAAACAAAATAACACAAACAAGTGTTAGGGCAAATGGAAATAGCATTGAGAACACTGGTTTTGCAAGGAATTTGAGGTAAAAGTGGCATTCAAGGAGTCACTGTTGAATAACAGAGTTGGTGTTCAAAACGGGGAGGTGGATGGAACAGCCTAGTGCTGTGGTGTTTATAAGGTGCATAGTAGAGAGATGGAGCAGTGATTTTAAGTATGTCATTTTCAAAGAATGTGCAATTATACAAGTTGAGTAGCACAGTTGGTGTGTCATTAGTGATGGTCAAATAGCTCATGGTGAATTTTAAGGAGTGGTTGTTGAGTGGCAGAGGGCAGTTGTGCAAGAGTGGACATTACATAGTTTTTAATAGTTATGGAAGGAGTGGTTGTTGAATCACAAACTGAGTATGAGAGGGGTTAAAATTCAGTTGGGAGACTGGGTGTTCAAGCAGTGCAAATTAAAGGCACAACCAGGTTTTCTAATTTAAATAGCACATTGATAGTGAGCAATGATTGGAAATTTAATAGTTCACAAAGATTGTACAAAGAATACAATTTGAATAACAGTGATAACGAAAGGTTGATAAGTGAAAAGAACAACTGAATGTGCAAGAATTAATTTGGATGAGGCAAAATGGTGTTCAAGTATACATGTAATTGCAAAATGTGCCTATGCACAAGTTAAAGTGGAATGACACAACATGAGTTTACAGTGGGTGGAAATGGAAGTAACCATTTTGTTGTGCAACAGGTTAAGTTGAATACCACAGAGAGGAGTGCATGAAACAAAAGATGGATGGAGCACAAGTAGTGTAAAATTATTTTAAGTAGTATAAAATGATAATGGGTTTGTAGGGAGTGATAGTCAAATTACACAGGGTGAATGTGCAAGGAGTGATATTTGAATAACAGAGGGCAAGAGTGGTGGTTGGATGTTGTAGAATAGGTGGGCAAGCTGTGAGTGTTGAAGGGTAGAGAGAGATTTTGCATGGAAGGATAATTATGTGGCATAGAATGGGTATGCAAAGAGTGGAAAGGAATGGCATCAACTTGTGTGTACTGACTAACTCAATTGTGTACAACAAATGAAATTAGAACCAAAACTGTGTGTGGCAGTTTGGCATTGTTTATGAAATCCAAAAATATATATTGGATTGTGTTTGTAAACTTGCCTGTTCCTCTGAGCATATTAGATTGTATTAGATTCAGAGGCTTCATTTTTACTTGATTAAATTATGATTAAATCTTTAATTCAGCCAAGGCAATAGGATGTTAAGTACTCCATCGAACACTGGGGTGAGAAAATGACATGGCAGAAGAGAGAGTTTGAGTTTTGATGCTGGAGCCCTGGGAAATAAATACACAAAGAAGCAGATACATGAGGAAAGAGAGAAGGCTCTGTTAGACACAGTAGATGTCCCAGGAAGAGAATGAACCTGATAGTCTTCAGCTGACCTTGTGAAGACAGCAGAGCAGCTGAGCCTGGAAAGGAGCAAGCTCTGGGGTGAGAGATGAGCCTTCTAAGAGCCTGCAGCTGAGAGCAGAAGACGCTCAGACCACAGAGCCTGAAGAGGAAGGCAGAAGGCTGAACTCTTGCAGAGACTGGCAGCCATCATGCTCCAAAATGTGACAAAAGACTTTGGTAAGGGAAGTAATTTACACTTTATGGCCTTGTCTATAAGCTTCTACTCCAAATAAGTACCCTTTATAAAAGCCAACTGATTTCTGGTCCTTTGCATCAGCATCCCTTGGGCTAATACACTATGTCATTTAACTATCCTTGCAGAGCCTCTATTTGCAATTTTTAAAAAAATCCTTGCACACAGGTTCTACCATCTATCTAGGACTCCTTCCATTCCAAGGTGTTCCATTCAACTATCAATCATGCTCACCTACTCTCTGTCATTCAATTCATATGCCTTACACATTCTTTGCCAGCCATCAAATTTATGATCATTACATGTTTTCTCTGAGCTTATACATATTGCCCAAAAAGGCTATGCCACACTCTTCCTACCACATTGCACCATTCAACTGCCTCTCCATGAACACTTGTTAAACAAACATACCTTCCACACAATCTTTGCTCCACCCAAACCCAACATTTTGAACACATTTCTGTGCAATTTTTCTGTCACTCTTTGCATAATCACAGTGTGCAATTAAACATCCACACATTGAATCTCTTTCTGCACCTTTGAGCACAACACTTTTCACACTCATGTTTGTGGATACACTTTAAAAGTTTGGAGCCCCATGCCAGTGTTTTTGGATGTCAAGATGAATGACACTGCAGAAACCCGAAGACAGTATGAAAATGTTTATTACTGACATGCTGAGACTTCCAGGGAAGAGTAGGACAGGCATTACAGTTGACTTGAAAATGACTTTAAAGGGCAAGGAAATGGTTAGGGTCTTTATGTATATGAGGGGCTGGTCCTGGGATGAGTGTTCCTGTTCATCATCAGGGGCTTGCATGATTGAATCTCCAAGTGATTCCAAAGGAGGGAGCAACTTGACTTTCTTACAAGCCTATCTACATGTGGGGCAAAAGGGTAACATTGAAGGATGAAGGTTATAAGATACCAGCAGTCAAATTTTTTTGAAAGTCTTCAAGAACTCAGAATTCTGTATTCTGAGAAGTGAAATGGCTGCCTTGGACACCCAGAATAATGTATGGAACTCTCCAAAGTGGATGAGTGTACCAGTGATGTCCAGTAAGGTGACTTTAGTTTGTGTAGAGACATATGTGGCCTCCTTTATATTAGGGTCTCTGTGAGGCAAATTATTCCTAGAGTCCATTTCTCCAAGGGATTCACTTTGGATATTAAATTTTCCTGACATTTTCTGGATGAGATAGCCAGATCATTGACAATGGTCCAAGAGACTGTCAAAATGTGGAAATGTGGCTTAATGTTGGCTAAGGAATCCAGCACTAATATGGCTACATGAAGATTGGCCAATTGTGTAGAATCTTGGGTCCTGTCCTTTATCTGGGCCATGCAAAAAGCAACAGCTCTCCAGTGAGTTCTATGATGTGTGATGGTGGTGGTTTCATGTGTAATGTCACGCTTGATGCAATTGATTCTAATGAGCTTTGTAGTACCTGAAAAAAATGGGTGAATTTCTCCAGTGCCTAGCATCCAGCAAGGGACTGAGGAAAGGGGCAGTGTGATGGTTACATTCATATTTCAATTTGGCAAGGTACTGGTGCCTGGTTGTTTGGTCAGCAAGCACTGGCTTAATTGTTGCAGTTTGTGTACTTAAATCATCAATAAGTTTATTGCATCTATAGCTGAATACATCTGTAGTCAACTAGAAGATTCCCTTCAGTAATGAGAGATGTCTCATCCAATCAGTTGAAGACTTTAAAGGGAGAGGTGATTATTTCAACAGTCAGAAGAGAGAATTTCCATCTTTATTTCAGCTAGCCAGTGTCTCCTGGGGAATTCATGAAGATCTTCATCAGAGTTCTTGTCTTATAGCCTGCCCTACAGATTTGGACTTGTGCATCCCCACAGTTATGTGAGAAAACTTTGTAAAATTTCATAATATTTACAGATATCTAATGTTAGTTCTGTTTTCTTAGAGAACCCTGACTAATATAGTAACTCTCCTGAAGAGTGAGAGTGACCCATATGAAAGACATTGGACCCCACCCAAATATACAGTGTTGGATGGATTTTTGTGGCTTTGAAGCTGTCACCACACATTAAGACTCACACATATCAGACTACCTTACAGACAATGAAAGAGACCATGCATATTCTGGATTTAATAGAAATTCATGAAAGACAAACTCTTAGTCTGATGTTGTCTGTTAATTCCACAAACATCACCCCAACTGGCCCAAACCAAAATTTTGTCAGTAGCAAGTCTTATCCTGTCCTAGGCTGAAAGATTCCCCTACACACAGGCCCCCACCTACGGGTGAACCCAAAACGATCGAGAGTATACAATGGACACTAAGAGACAAGGAAGTCCTAAATTGGGTGATATCTGGTAAGTTGTTGAAGCAATTACAATATGTACTATAGCTATATTATAACCCATGATAGTCTTGCCCTTCAGTCAGCCTTAATTTCCATGCCTGTCCCTAATCTATACCAAAGACAGGCACCCATTCCAACATAGGGATTCAGTGGTCATGTAAGCAGACCTCTTCTGACAGATAATCCCCGTTTTACCTTTTTCAATGTGTTTTGGGTTCCCAAAGTAACAAAACCACCTGGCTTTGTTGGATATGGCTGCCCAAAACAGTGAAGCCTAGGAAGCACTAATGGTTTAAAGGGTTCCAACAGGAAGTGAAGTGCTTGGGGAGAGCATAAATAAAAGAAGCAATTGCTCCATTTATTATTAAAATTGGCTCATTTTGACTAAAAGAAGTTTCTCTCCTGGTTGTTCCTCCCAAGACTATCCTTTTCCCATTAATGGAATGGAAGTCTTCTGCCAGCAGGTAACTTCATGGAAAAAGACTGAGGCTTTTAGTCAATTGGTAGGCTGAGCCCCAAACCAATTCACTTGATCTAGGTTCCAATTTCAAGATAGATGACATGCAACTTTACTTGATTTTAACTTTATATATTCCCCTTAACATCATTAGGAACTGCACTTATCTATATGTGTTTGTGTGATATATAAGTGCAAACACAAATTAAAAAGAGGAATAGGTTTATTATTCTTGTTAGACATAAGGGAGAAGACTTCTTCCTCCTTCACATCTCTTTTGGTATTTACATTAGAAAATCCATAATTCTAAGTCTGTTTTCTGACCTTTTGAAATATATATATACAAATTTGAAATGTATATAAATGGCTAAGACTCTTGCAAATTTGCCACACAAAAAGGTCTCTTCAAGGAAGGAATATTTTTGATTGAAATTTAATTAAAGAAAATATCTCCATTATAACTGGTAAGAGATTAGCAAAACTCAGTAGGATGGGGTGAGGAATGTTATTGGTTCCAAATTTTAAACCTGCCTGTGGGTCTGAAATTATGAGAAATATGTATGCAATGGGTTGTATCTGCTTAGCCACATAAAAAGCATAAGATTTCTGTCTACCTTTGCAATTTCTTTGTAGATTGCTTATGATGTATCACTTTCTCATTTAATGGTTATTCAATAATAAAAATGTTTTTCTTCCTCTTCTATTTTAGTGTAGAGGTTTTCTGGTTTGGCAGATTATTTTGTTTTTATTTTCTATTTCCCCATCAATTACAGGCAACTTTTAGCTTAGATATTGCAAACTAAGCTGCAAGGCAGCAAAGATATTCATTTTGGGTCTTAGAATTTCAATTTGGGTGCCCAGACTCAGGGAGAATCCCAAATTGTGTCTCATCTTGGCACTTCCAAGCAAGGATTTGTAAAGAAATAGAGTAAGATAGATAAGTTGTTTGTGATTGGTGGATATTTGGAGTATTTCAATTGTCCTTCAGGGTAGGTAATTTACTGAGTCCTTTATCTTTTCATGGTGTCCAGATATCATTAGGTTTTTGAGGAATATTTTTGCTGGAAGTTTTGCATACCTTGGCAGTTTGTGATATCTGGCTGAGATTTGCATAAGATTAACCTCCAGAATGACCTCCTGACACCATTTCAAGTCTTTTAGCTATAACAACCCTATTTTGTTCTATTTCTTTTTACATTTCCCCCTCTTGATCAAGATCTTTCTCCAAAAGCATTGTTGACTAACATTTGTTATTAATCCTTCAGCACCAGGGACAATCATTCCTAAGAGTCATAGCCCATGTAGGGAGAAAGTAGTGAGTTTATTTTCAGAGTTTTGCTTAGAAAGAGATCACATTTCAGCAACAAGGAGGCATTCAGGGCATGACTCAGGCATTAATTAAAATTATAATTAGGCTTAGGTTCATCATTACAGAAATAAGTTTCATAAAAGCAAGCTTGAAGATCAAGGTTTTGACACAATAGCATTGAAGGAGGCTAGTATAATAGAGAATAAATATAGGGATCTGGAACCTGGCAAAAAGGCCACTTGGATATCAATAGACCCATGGTAGCTGCTGGAAGACCCTCATGAATGGGATTTCCTCCAGAATCCAGAAGAAGCCATGGATATCACTAGGGATATTATCTTTGGGGCCTTCTGGGGGATTGGTGGGGTAATCACTCAAAACAGCAAACAGGAGGGACTCCTCACATGCCATTAGCAATGGGGTAGAATAATTAATGGTTAAAAATGCAGGTGCAAAGGCTGAATCTCTCTCTTGCCTTTGGAACCCTGTTCTGTCCTTCTTTGCCCCTGCCTGGATCAATATGCAAATAATACCTGGACATATATAATCTATAATGGGAAATTGTAGCCTGTAAACTGGTCCTCTTTATCACTCTTCAGCCCCATCATATCTACCTGGGACCTATGATCTGTTATTTTCTCCCATTTCTCTTCTCACCATTCCTTAATCAATTATTGGTTTAACTAATCTGATATGCCCTTGAAATTCATTTATTCAGCAGAGTCAAGAACCTAGACAAAATCTGGTAACAGCATGACATAGGAAGGGGTTGTGGGTATAATTCTGATAAACCCAATGCGTAAGAGATATTTTAGTAACATTAAAAAGAATTAGCAATAAAAAATAAAATAAGGATTAGCAAGGTTTGAAATATGCTATGAATCCAGTCTTTCTAAGATATAGGATTTAACCAACTAAGTCTTAAGTTACTGTGTTCACTAGTTTATGTAATATTTGTATTTTCCCTTTGATGTCTTTAATGTTTTCCATGTTTGAATGCCTATGGATGTGGCCAATAAATGGGGCCCTTCTGGGGAGTCTAAATTAGCACAGATCCAGCAAATTGATAGATTTTCTACATGATCCATCCATTGACTGGCTGGGAATAAATGATGATGAATGATAAGGGACTGGGAAGAAAGTAAGGGTGAGAAAGAAAATTTTAAAAATGGTTAGGATTT